>CAIGRP010117972.1:0-13031 GCA_903798385.1 Fraxinus cuspidata
CGATCATCATTTGAGCGATCGTCATCTTCTTTGATTTGCCAATTTTCGTTCAATGACTTTGACTCCATTTGCCAACATATAACCAAATTAAAGATTAAGTTAGAGGTAAAAGTAACTTGTTTGTTATAATCAAAACATACAGTTCGACTATATGTCAACAATGATGACAACATTCCCTTCTCCTAAGAACTCTGGAGCACCCATGTTCCAAGCCATTTTACACTCTCAAAATACCCGTGTATGAGGAAAAAGTTGACCTAGTAGATCACCTCAACACTTATAAAACTTTCATGAGCTTAAGAAGAGCTTATTCGACGTCGAAGTATAGAGCTTTTCATCTAACCATTCATGTAGAAGGAAAGAGATGGCACAGCGAGCTCAACCTGGAATGTATTAGAAGTTGGCAAGATCTCAAGAGGCAATTATTGAACAACTTCTTATCCAAAAGGAAAGGAAATGCCCCCAACACAACGTCTCCAAGACACGAAGCAAGCGACCAAAGAAATGTTGAAAATCTATCTAGACCATATCACCAATGAAATGATCTATTACGATAAGGTTTCCGATGCGGAAGCCCTCTCCGCCCTAAAAGGAGTCATCAACATATACACTCTATTTTAGAGGGATGTTTATAATAAAAATCCAACCACCTATGACCAACTGATAGAGATGATGATGGATGAGATCGTTAATAAAGAAATGATCGACCATTGCAACAGGAAAGCAAAACGGCTCCTACCCTCTTTAAGGACAAAGATGAAGATGTGACATCTCCCATTTAATGAACCAAAGTTGGACTCAAGCGGATCGTCTATTATCTCTAAGTCAAGTCAGGCGTATGTCTCCGCCACACTAAATGTGGTATTAGCCATAGCCTATGATGAAGCTAGATCAAGCGATTATAGAAAAACTAAAGAGTTATTCCCCAAAGACTAGTCGTACAAGAAGCAAGAGGCAATAAGACTAAGAGGCTTTATGTGGATGCCAGACCCTTTATGCTTACCATCAATCACATGGTCATAGTACCAATGAGCATAAGGAGTTGGTACTACCCACGGAGTGGAACAATCTTTATGCACCTAGTAGAGATAATCACTTCCATGTAGGAGTGTATCCCCAAGGCATGCTTTTGTTGCCTAGGTGAGAAGGAATGAGTGACCTTATAGAAAAAATTCCCCTCATCATAGAAGGGATAAGGATGGAGAAATGGCCAAAAATGGGCAAAGGTAAAGAAAATACCCCTAGGTGGATGTGGATAATGCACCAATTTGTGAAGTTGACTCATCTTTGGAAGCCTTTATGTTGGAGGAGATTCACAAAATGCACAAATAAATTATACAGAGAGGAAAATGATCCCCCAATGACCAGTAATGTATCAACAACTACCCCATGGAGTGAGAACAGTTGAGCTCATCACCTTTACTCAAGAATATGCGGTTGGGATACATACCCTCGATGTGATGCCCTAGTTGTAACGACGGTCATATCATGTAATGGGTTTAAGCGCATGCTTGTAGATGATGAAAGCTCTACTAACATTCTTTTCGAGTCCATTTATGAAAAGATGCTAGTGAACCATGAGCTGAGACCCATCACTTCTTCACTATATGGATTCACTGGTGATAGCATCATTCAAAAGGAAAAATCGTACTTGCGGCAGAGATAAGAGAGCTTCCTTAATTAGCTCGCCATTACACAGGGTTCCTTGTAATGGACAATAAGTCAACTTATCATGGAGTAATGTGAAGATCTACCCTGAAAGAATTATGGGCCGTCACCTCTGTTCATTAACCATGTATGAAATTTCCTATGGAAAATGGGATTGCAATGGTTAAGAATGACTAGATGGGGGTAAGGAAATGCTACTTGAATTCCCTAAGAGAGGTAAGTCCAGTGATGTTAACATGGTATTATTTGACACTGAAATGATCGATATTCCTGAAGAAAGGAAAAATCTTGAATAAGAGAATGACGTCGAAATGATCAATGCCCCGTAGAATGGGCTAAATATGATGAATTGGACCTTGACATCCTCGAGTTCGATTCTCAAATAGCTCCAATGGAGAGCTTCTCTGTAAACCCTTAAGATCCTACCTAGTTATTGTAAGTGGGAAAATGATCTACTTAAGAGGTAAATGAGATGCTTAAGGGCTTCTTATGTAAGAATTAGATATCTTCGCATGAAAACATGAAGATATGATTGGCATTGACCCAAAAGTGAGTTGTCACCACCTCAAAATTGACTCTAAGTTTGACACACATAGACAAAAGCAAGAGTCTTCATCCTAGAGAGGTATGAGGCCTAAAGGAGGAGGTTGAAAAGATGCCAACTAATGGCTTCATTAGAAATACCCTATATCTAAGGTAAATATCCAATCTAGTCCTTGTGAAGAAGCATATTAGCAAGTGGAGAGTATGCATAGATTTCTCATACCCTAATCAAGCTTATCCAAAGGACAACTTCCTTCCTCTAAGGATATACCAACTTGTGGATACCACCACAGGACAAAAGTTGTTGAGCTTTATGGACACCAATTCAGGTTACAATATAATCTCCATGCACATCGCGGATGAGGAAAACACATCATTCATAATCAGTAGAGGCTTTAGTGTTACAAGGTAATGCTATTCAGGTTGAAAAATGTCGAAGCCACCTATAAGAGGCTCGTCAAAAAAATTTTTGCTGATCTCATTGGCAAAACCATAAAGGTATATATAGATGACATGCTTGTAAAGAGTCTCGAGACAAAGGACCATGTCAAGCAGTAAGATGCTACTTTCCAAATATTAAGGAGGTATATGATGAGGTTGAACCCCCTTAAATGAGCTTTCGGTGTCACTTCCGAAAAGTTCCTAAGACATATAGTTAACCATGGAAGCATTGAGGCCAACCTCAAAAAGATCAGGGAGAGATGAGGTCCCTTCAAAAGCTAAAAGAGGTGCAGAGCCTCATCCGAGGGGTGACAACCTTGAGCTAAAATTTTCAAATGAGGGAAAAAGTTCCAATGGACACAGGATTGTGAAGAGACTTTTTAGGAATTGAAGAAATACTTATATCAAGCCCTTTACCTATGCAAACCAAAAGCTGATAAGCCCCCATTACTACATTTGGCCGTATTTGAAGAGGACATTAGCTTAGTTATTGTGAGAGAAGAAATCAATCATCAACTGCATATCTATTATGTAAGCAAAGTCCTACTACAAGATAAGGTCCACTACCCAGATATAGAAAAGCTCGTCCTCTATTTTGTCACTACTTCTAGACATTTGAGGTCATAGTTCTAGATCCATAGAATACATGTACTAACAAACTTTCCACTTAAACGAGTGTTCTAGAAGCCAATGCTTCGAAAGGTTAATGAAGTGGGTTGTAGAGATAATCACCTTGTCTTCAAGTTAAGAACCTACATCAAGGGACAAGCCCTTACAAATCTTGTAGCAGAGTTTACCACAGTCCCTGAAGTAAAAGAGATCCCCAACTTTGAGCTTCTTTGTTGATAGCTCTCTGAAGAGATGGGTTCTAGAGCAAGAGTGGTCTTAGTGATTTCAAAAGGCTATAAGTTTAATTATGCGGTGAGGTTTGAATTTAAAGCTTGCAACAATTTTATGGAATACGAACCTCCTAGTAGCATTAGATTGGCTAGAGAGTTGCACGTGAAGATGTTACTTATAAATAACAACTATCAGCTAGTGGTGAGCTAGATCAATAGAAACTTAACTACAAGAGGCAAGGGTATGGCGGCATACTTCAAATAAATTATGGATTTTCTCATATCTTTTAAAAAGTTTAAGTTGGCGTGAATCCCATGACTTGAGAATGCCCATGCCGACACACTATTAAGTGGCTAGCAACAAAGACTTCAAACTGCTCAAGATAATGTCGATTGAACACCTCTTCAGATCATTTGTATCCAAATGAGAAGAAGTGATGTAGGATGAATGCACCATATTATAGATACAATTAATCATAGTCTTCCTTTAAAGATCAGGTCCTACCTAACAACAAGGATAAAGGTAATAAGCTTAGAAGAAAAGCTGCACATTTTATTCTTCAAGATGATGTACTATACAAAAGAGGCTTCTCATCGCCACTCCTTCAATGCACAAGAAGAGAATAAACAACATCTGTCCTCTGAGAAATTCATGAAGGTGTATGAAGAATCACACTGGAAAACCTACACTCACACAAGGTTTTAGGCAAGGATATTATTGACCTATCTTGAGAAAAGGATGTCCTTCAATTTGTGCGAAAATCCGACAACTGCCAACGCTTCATGATGGTACAAAGGTAGCCTTCCCAAGAGCCCACAATTGTATCTAGCCCTTTACTATTCACCAAGTAGGGAATTGACCTCGTAGGTCCTTTACCTAAAGGAACGAACGGTGCGTGCTACGCCATTGTCACCATAGATTACTTCACAAAGTAAGTCGAGATCGAGCTGTTAGCCAAAATCACATAGGCCAACACTTTCCAATTCTTTTAGAAAAACATTATATGGTAGTTTGACATTTCCCACTCCATCGTATTTGATAATGGACGATAATTTGACAACAGAAAGGTCAATGAACTTTGTGAAGAGCTAAAAATCAAAAGGCACTTCTCCATACCTTACCACCCTCAACCAAATGGCCAAGTCGAAGCGTCAACAAAATTATCAAGTATACCCTAAAAAAGAAACTTAATGCCTCTAGGAGCATGAGTTGACAAACTCCCTCAAGTGTTTTTGGCTATTCGCACCACAAGCTGAATCGTCACTAGAGTACATGTGGCCACCTCTCCCATTTTTGGAGAAGATTATGTATTTCTAACGATTTGTCCAAGTGTGCATGAGCTTATTTACGTTGACGTGAGTAAAGTTGGGATTTGTTGACCAGGTTACTCGTGCAAAATCAAGGTTAACAAATTTGTTCTTTTTTAAAAGTATTGGACCAATTACTACTAGAGAAAGCGGTTGGAGACCTATGGTGAAATTTTCCTTTTATGTTGAAGCTTGCAATGGGAGTTTGATTTCTTTAATTCAGAATTGAGAGTTTGGAGAAAAAAAGAAAAGAAAAAAAATATTGATAGGTAATTTAGGGTAAAGATCGTTAGGTGAAACCTAATATGAATGGTTCAATATTTAAGTATATATACACATATATATATTTTTCCCTTAATATCGAATGATTGTTTCAATGAACACACGTATGTGTTTTTCTTTTTACAAAAACTAGGCAGTTTTTCAGGATTTTTCCTAATTCTTTTGCTAGACTAGGACCAGTCTAAAAGAGAGACCTTGACCAAATTGACAAACAATTCACCATTTTTGGGTAATTGACCTGTCCGATCCTATTCCGATAAATTAAGCCAAATCTTGTTGGGTTATTCAACTTGTACAGGGCATTTTGCACTGTATAAGTGCCAGGGGACACCGATCAATGTGAAATGTCCTTACAAGTAGTATGGTCCAATCATGTCATACTCACTCAAACAATTTCTTCTGGAAGAAAGAAGTCCTTAAATTATATACACTGACAATCCTATTTACCATTCTGGTCATTCAATGAATTCCCTAATTTACACGTTAAGCATAGCATTGATTTGTTTCTAAACAGCAATCCATCACTGTCTTCAGTGGCTTCACAAGCACTTAAAAATCTTTTTTCTTTATTTCTCTTGAGTGTGGTTGAGTAAAATGTACAAAATATACTCTCGTGTCATGTATTTATTGGACCCTCGACCTTGTGTAAAGATTGAAAGACAAAAGAATGAAAAGGTAAAATGTTTTACGTGCTATAGGGCCAAGAGGGTTTTGAGAGATGGTTTATGTTTCTTATATAACGCAAGTAATGACTTGTACAATGGAAAACATTCACGAAATATTTAGTCTGATAGATTAAAAATATCTAACCGTTTAAACTTTTATATTTAGTATTTCAACAATAATACGTGACCCTTTTTAGTCCAATAAAATATTCCAGACATGCCCTGAGTTTTCTATTTCAGTTAGCTAGATAAAGAAGGAAAATTAGGCCTTAAAATTTAGGTTAGAGTTTGGTAACACCTAATTTAAGATGAAAGTAGGTGAATGAATAATTTTCCAGGCTGGAAACTTTGTAAACCCACAACAATATTTAGCATTAGAGACCAATATTCACAAAAGAAAGTTCAGTAATCTGTCATTGTAAGATACGAATATAGTATTAGGGGGATTCTTTTCTATCATCCCCCTATTTCAATGGAAGGGGAAGCCCCCACCACAACCACCCCATCCCCACTCCCACAACAATTAAGACCATGATAACAAATTAAATCTTATTTCCATTGGGATCGATTACATTAAGAAGCTTTACCTAATGTTCTGTTCTTCTCGTCACTAGATTTATTGGTAGATAAAAAACAACTAAATTATTAAATAAAGATGGAAAAGAAAAAATATAGAAGAACCCTTTATTTAATTGTTTCCATTCTTGCTACTGGATTCCCACTCCACTATTAGGACAAACAGAACAGGTGTAATTATTGGATTCAATTATGATAAGATTCAAAAACAATGAAAAAGGAAGGCAAAAAAGGGCAAAAAGCTGTTAGAGTAATGATGCACATAATCATGGCTTCAAGTCAAATTTAGATTTGTGGTCCATGCCCATCCCTGTAATGTCATGAAATGAATAATCCAAAAATCAAATTCAAATAGCAAACTGAAATTTCTATTCCATAAGACAATAATTTTATAGCCTCAAGATAAATCTAACAAGCCTATAATCTCTATACTAATCTATATTTCTATACTAAAAAATAGTAATAATTCTAAAATTGAGTAAAAGATATGGCCTTATGGATCCAAAGAAACTGGTTGAACTGCACTTCTTGAACCCCTTCCTTGCCCAAAAGAAAAGAATGATCTGACTTTGTTACTGCAACCTTCACTGGGAGATACGTCAAACACTTGCTTGTTTTGTTGAATTATTTCTTGAACAGCTAAATATAGCTGACTATCAGCTGCTGAATCCATAGAGAAAGATCTCCTCTTCATGGCTTGAACTGCAAATTGCTCATCTTTCTGCCTACTGTCAATGCACTCATCTCCCATGCTTGAAACATGGCTGAATATTTTCGCCTTTCTTCGTGATACTTTTTGTTCTAGTAACTTGCTCGGTGAAGGGCCGACCCATGACGATAATTCACTCGAATTCAATCTTTCTTCAACACCGAGCAATGATGGATTGATGTTTGAATCGCGTTCTGAGATTTCAATCACTACATAATCTTCATCTCTCCCGGTGAAGTTAACGGTATTGGGATTTGGATCTTGAGGGGAAGTGCTTGAGCCAAGAATTTGATCTAATGGGAACCTTATGTTAGGCCTGGTGGCTGAAATGCTTGTTCTACATAAAGGGCAATTAGCATTGTTCTGAAGCCAAACATCTATGCAATCAATATGGAAAACATGGCCACAGTTTGGAATTCCTCTTAACTTCTCGTCTTCTTGAAATTCATTCAAGCAAACCGCGCATTCGCAAGAACCTTTTTCTGCAAGTTCTTGTTTATCAGTGCCTTTTTTGTATTGAAATGTTGGGATTGATCTGATTGCAGACTCGTCTAGACCGCGGTTTTCAGCAGCGGGCGAATAAACCATTATAGGGTCTTCAACACGCCTTCTCCGGGAGAAGGAAAACCGGGCGAGCAGATCAATACGATGCCAATTCAAGCAGCATTTGATCACAAAGATGTAGTAGCTCACTAGCAAGAAAGCTGTGGCTAAAATGCCAATAATGGCAACTGCTATAATAGGAAATCCAGTGTGTGAATGATGCAAAGATGAGCCAAAAATTGATGTTGGCGGGCTTCTGATAGGGGAGACAGCTTCTGATTCATGGGCATAGAAATTTTGGCTCACCAGATCCATTGGGACTATTTCACAAACAGATAATAGATCAGTTTCTTGAGATCTTAAACACAGTGCACATGAACTTGTAGAGTGAATATTGGTAAAAACAATGCTGTCTCATTTCAAGATTACAAAATAAAGTAATCCAACATTGAAAAGATCTGTACTTGAAAATCAAGAAGGGCAAGAAAATCTTTGCAGAAAATGGCAGAAACTTGGAGATGGGAGCAGAGGGAGGGTACAGAGTAGGAAAAATTGGATGGATTAAATGCCAGAACTATAGGAGAAGACATGGGATTTTAATGTATATGTGGTGACTTTCTTTAAGGTGAGAAAGAGAAAAGTCTGGGGGTAGTTGGTGAATATTTGGCAAGAAACTAAAACTTATTAAGCCTTTGTTTGGTCCGTTATTTTCAAAATATATTTTTCTTCCTCTTATTTTTAATCATACATTTTTAATAAAATAATATTATACGCAAATATAATATTTTTCATTTTTTTTAACCACATATTTTCCATCAAAATACTATTTGTAAAAAAGAAAAAAGAGACTTGAACATGCTTTAAGTTATTTTCCTATGGTCAAAAGTAGCAATATATTTAAACTAGAGCACTATCTTGTAGATTGTTGAAGTCTAAATATACAGCTTAGCCCCTGTTTGGTGTGAATTAAAAATTTTATTTAAAATTTAAGCTAAAGTCAACAATTAATTTTATCTATACATTTCGTAAAATTTACAAGTTTTCAACTGTACATTTCATCATCTTTTATCAAAATTCACTAAAAATTTGATTTTAATTCACACTAAATAGGAGCTTACTTTTATGTACTTTGTACATCTAGTTATGGTAAGGTCAGTATGGGGCGGTAGTCTTCGAGGCAAATTTTTAATGTCATAATAGTATAGTTTAGCCGTTAGTCCATCCATTAAGTTCATCCCATTAGTTCCTTTTTTACATAAAGGATATTAAGACAAGTCGTTTTTCATTATAGAAAACTCTTGTAAACAAGTGAGCGTCACTTCCGTACTTTTAAGTAAATCATGTTTTTGTTTTAGGTGTCTTGGTATTACATGATTAGAATTTAATCTGTAATACATTCAACATGTAATTACGATGAAATTAAACAATACAATCGGCAAATTTTACAACAAAAGTCCATTTCCAATAATGCACAGTGCTATCATTTCAATAAAGTGAGGATGTTCTTAAATTCGCGACTATCAAAATTTGATTGTTTATAAAGTATTGACTAATGTATTTAGTAAGAATAATGTTACATCTACATTCTCCTTTACATCAACTTTTGATCTCTTCCGTGTGACAAAATGTTTTGAACGCATCTATCACATTATCACACAAATTTCTTTCATACAGGGAATGTCAATCACATTGTCAAAAACAATGTACATATAGCTTAATTGATTTAGTAAATATGTATTTCTCGTCCCCTGGAGCATAACTCAGTGGTGCAAATGACAAGAGTGATGTATTTTTTACCGAGTTGACAGTCGCAGTGTGAGGGTTCGATTTCTATCTCTTACAAGGTACGAAATTAGACTCTTTGTGAGCATCAGTATGACAGCTCTTGTATAGGCCAGAGGCACATCCTGCGATTTACCACTTTCACAATGCTCTAGGAGCGATGAGAGGTCACAAGGTTGGGGTTCAATCATTTTTTTTTTTTAATACGTATTTCTCATTTTAAAACAAGCAGAAGTAATTTCTTATGCTAGGAGATGGTACACAATAGGCAGTGGTCCACCATCGAGATCGCTAAATGGGTGCTGACAATTGGGCACTGAATATGACTAATTGTTTGGAGGAATTAAAAGCAGAATATGACATACAGTATTCCTTGGTGGTCCAACAACTCAAAGTTAAGAGAAATTATTTTTGATAATTTTACATAATCTTGATGTTCCCATCATATTTGCTCAGATAACTTATAACTTACTTTTAAAACGAAAAAAGTATTGTTTTGAAAATAACATTCTTCCTGCATTATCAAAATAAGTCTATGTTTGGTAGAGATTTGTTAAGAATAGATTATGTAAAAAAAAAATATATTTTTTTGAAGATTATGTGGTTAAAAAATAGAAAAAAGTTATGAGTTTACTTGCAAAATTATATTATAAAGAAAATATGTGATTGAAAGTGAGTTTGAGAAAATTGAGGCCAAATAGGGGCTAAGTAAACTTATTTATTTTCGACTTTTACTAATAAAAAGATTATTTATTTAAAACATACTTATTTACTTATAATTTAACTTTTAGACTTAGCCAAAATGCTCAAACATCGACATAGCTAAAGTTTAAATTTGAAGCCCATCTCAACTCAAGTCAAGCCAAGCAAATGTATGGGTCTCTTTGAGTCCTATTTTTTTTCCTATGTAAAATATATTTTGGAATAACACATTGATAAAGAATGTGTGGTTAACAATGAAGGAAGAGTTTTTGAATTATGTATAATATTATTTTATTAAAAAATGCGTGCTTTAAAAAAAAAAAAAAGAGAACAATGTATTTATTTTTTTCTTTTAGAGCTAACTTTTGGATTAGAAAAACCATTTCATTCGCAATGTTAACAAAGTAAGATTAAAGATTATACTCAAGGGCCGAGTCGCATCAAAATATCTTTATTGAATTAAATTAAAAATAACATATTAATAAGGTAAGTATCAAAAGCAACTTAATTTCAAAAATCTTCTGATGCATGCTTATGTTACAAAATGATCGCAAAATGATTAACAACACGCTTATATTGTACTATTTTTCAATTAATTAACTTGGATTATAATTAAAACTTTTTGTTAACCTAAAAGAAGTGAAGAGCATAAAGTTTCTTATCTACTAAACTCATTGGCAATACAACAAAAATTGAAACCCTTACACGCATGGATATGATGAGATCTAAGAATGCAAGAAATGGTCAGAAAAAAGCATAAATGCATGAAAAGACATATAACTATCATTTGGAGGAAGCTTCACTTTCACACCAAGTATCTGTCTGGAAAATGATTTGATTGGAAATTCTTCCCTTCTCATTAAAGTAAAAAAAATAGTAACTTTTACATATCAAAATGATGGGTGCAGTAATAAATTGTGCTATCAACCATTGTTACCCATGCCAACACTGAGACAAATCACCAATGGAAATTCAAAATATATCCTTGAAATTGATGGAAATTATCGACGAATAATTATTTCCATGAGTGATAATCAACAAAATCACTGTGTAATCTCTAATAGCATCTCCAATAGTTATTACCGATGATAATGTCTTTTATGAAGTCGCCAATAATGATTAAGACAATTTGATCAAATAATAACTATCAATATCATCAATATAAGTTTATTCTAAAAGTATTTATTTTATTTTGTAACAAGTCATTGATGAAATATTCGTCACTTATTTACTTATTAGTGACAGATACATTATTTTTTAGTTTTTATCTTCATATATAGTTATTAAACATGATTCGAGCAACTACTCAATCAAGGTACTAAGTAAACGAATTATTGGTTGAATCGGTGGGTCAATAGTCGGATATATGGATGATTGTTTAAATATTGAGACATAATTAAAGCTTTTGAGTTATTTGTCACTAACTATTTTTATATTTTTAAATTATTGATTTTGTGAACTCATTTATTAGTGATAAATGTTGCATTTTGATCTATAAAAAAAGTTTTGTATTCCCATTTTTTGTTATCCACAAATAATTTATTAGTTATAGACAAAAAAATTGTGTGCCAAATATTTTATTCATCTTAATTAAAAATAATCCTCCCATACGTATATATGGTATTTCAAATTGTGGTAAAATGTTGGATTGCAACTTTTTTCAAATTTTTTTCAAAAGCCAGTGAATGATTCACGAATTAGATATAATTTAATATACAAAAATGTCAACAAACTTTTGTTGGTTCAAGTGGTGATGTCTAATGAATACTTTGTGAAGTCCAAAATTGATCTACAATAAATTCTATCCATTATCCAATACGCTAAAACAAAATGAAGAGAACATAGAGAAAATCTAATTATCTAAAAGCAAAAACTACATCAAATAAATTAAGAGCATTGTAATTGAAATAAAGTTCTAGACAATATACGTCCCATGTTTTGTCCTCATTTATTAAATCCATTTTTTTCTAAACTCATGAGATCCACAACTTTTATAAAATTTTCAACGACACTTCGTAACTTTTAACAAAATCTACTAAAAATCTAATTTTTATCAAAACTAAACTGAGCATAATGTATTTTTTTCTCACTAATCAGCTCGACAGAGTCCTATTGATAGCATTAGATATCATTTTGGGAAAATTTCAAAAGTCAGACATTAAGTATGATTCATTTCAAGACTAAGAAACAAAATTTATTATTTCAAAAATTAGATATTAATTAAATAATTAATTAAAAAATATTTTATTGATTAAATATATTAAGATCGGAATATTATGTAATTGATGGTCACAATTATATATTAATCACAATTACAGACATTATAGTTACAAATCGTAAATTTTATAAGTGATAATTTAATAATTGGTCACAACTTAACACATTTTTATGTCACACATTATTTATTAGTCACAAATTATTTATTTCATTATGAATATATTATTTATTGGACACACATTAACCAATTTATTGATCACAATCAACCAAATAATTTGTGATTATCACTTCACCGCCGCCTCCAACAGCACCACTGCCAACACCACCGTAACGACGATAATGACAATCAACACCACCACCAAATACCACCATGATGGCACCAACACCACCAACACCATCACCAGAAAATAGAGAGAATATAATTATCTAAAAGCAAAAACTATATTAAATAAATTAAGAACATCATAATTGAAATAAAGTTCTAGACAATATATGTCCCTTGTTTTGCCCTCATGTATTAAAATTCATTTTTTCCAAATTCAATTTTAACTACACATTTTATGAAATACATAACTTTTATAAATTTTTCAACCACACTTCATAACCTTTATCAAAATTTACTAAAAATATAATTTTTATCAAAACTAAACTAGGCATAATGTATTTTTTTCCTCACCTAATTAACTCGACAGAGTCCTATTCATAGCATTGGATATCATTTTGGGAAAATTTCATAAGTCAGACAATAAGTATTAC
>CAIGRP010117981.1:0-45155 GCA_903798385.1 Fraxinus cuspidata
AAAAATGATAAAGTACTTTTTACCGCCTCTAGTTTTAACAAACTTTAAATCACATATATCGATATGAATTAAATCTAGAGGTTCGATACTTCTTTCAGCAGAACGAAAGAGTAAACGAGTCATTTTGGCTTCTAAACATATATCGCATTTGTGATCGGGATCTAAATCGCATTTTGATAATAAATCCAATATGATTAGTCTAAACAAAGTATTATAATTTACATGTCCTAATCGTTCATACCAAATATTAAACGAATCAAGCAAGTAAGAAGATGTAATTTTATTCATGATATGAACTACAACAGTCATTACATTCAACTTAAAGAGCCCCTCATTCAGGTAGCCATTTCCTACAAACATATCATTCTTGGTCAGTACAAATTTGTCCGAAATAAATACTAACTTAAAACCCGTTCTGCTTAACAGGGAATTAGATACCAAATTCATTCGACTATCGGGCACATGAAGAACTTCATTCAAAGTGAGCTTTTTTTCACTTGTCTTTTCAGCACTATCTTTCAATGTCCTTCAACCTTGGAAGGTGAAGAGTTTTCCATATAGAATTGTTCATCATGATCCGTCACATTATAGGTAGAGAACATCCAGCGGTTTGAGCATATGTGACGAGTAGTTCGAGTATCCATCCACCATTCCTTAGTGTTCCCAACTAATTGCATTCGGAAATAACCACAGAAATTTTCATGTCTTGCACCTTATCAGAAAAGTTTTCATATTTTGTTAAATTAGCATGAAGAGTTTTTCCCTTGACATTCTTTAGCTTCCAACAGTCATTGGATCAATGTCCTGTCTTGCCATAATTGTAGCAGTTGCCTTTGAACTTTTTAGAAGTCTTTGAAAAACCAGTTTACCATTTTCCATTGTGCTTCCTCTTTTTGCTAGTCTTGAAATCTCCTTACACAATGTTGGCATTTGATTCCATCGAGTAAGATGCACAACTCCTTTCAAATTTGTGATTGTCTTCCTCTATTCTCAACCATACAATGATATATTCAAGTTTTATTTCCTTACGCTTATGGTTTAGATAATTCTTGAAGTCCTTCCAGGAAATGGCAATTTATTGATCAGTGAAGCAATCTGAATTGGTTCGTTTAGTTTCCTTCCTTCGGCATGGATATCACTGAGTATGTAAACTTCAAGAACTTGAACTCTATACTCAGTAATTCCATCAACCATTTTGTAATTCAAAAAACGACCGGCAATGAATTTCTTCCTATCGGCATCTTTAGTTTTGTACTTGGTATCAAAGGATTCCCACAGTTATTTTGCGGACTTCACATGAGAATACACATTATATAATTTGTTGTCTAGTCCATTGAGTACATGATTTCTGCATAGAAAATTCGAATGCTTCCATACGTCAACTACAGCCAATTTCTCAACATTACATTATTCTTTGGTGTATGAAGGTGCACCTTCTTTGAGAAATTTTGCCAAATTTAATGCTGTCAGATAAAAAAAAAACATTTTTGTTACCAACGTTTAAAATCTAACCTATTAAATTTTTTTGGTTTTTCTCCTATCGCATTGGGAAGAGTAATATCGAAAGTTGTCATTTTTGAAACACAATAAGAAGATAAACAGTAAGGGGTGGAAATAGAATAAATCAAAATTTGTTTTAAGATTTTTGTTTTTGGAGTATAAATCCCTCCTTAGAACAATCTGAATATAATTTGCACATGGTGACAATATGATCGACAAGATCAGAAAGTTAATTCGAGCATATCGACTTCACGATGTTTCCTTAAAAATTTGCTGCCTTCACATGTGTTAAAGGTATTCACTAATCGTTTTCTAAGATAGAATGAATTTCGTCTCCTACGGAAGTAGCACAACAATTTGCAGAAGTTCCAACGAACTCAATGAAGTATTTTCACTTCAAGAACAATATCAGAACGAGAGATAATGAGATTCAAAATGGAGAAAGTATGCAATGAAAATGATGTAATTTTCTAACAACAAAGTAGGTTATTTCTAGACTCGTTCGTGGCCATTCGAACTGATTGCCCAAGAATGGCCAACCAAAAGGGGGAGAATTTGTTTTTCAAATTTTTTCGAAAAATTAATCTAAATTCAAGTAAATAAAGACTAAATAGATTAATTCAAATAATAAGTATAAATATAAAAGTGATAAGTAAAAGGGAAAGATGATGCAAATGATATAATTGTGGATGTTTGATCCAAAGTAATGATCTACATCATCTGTTACCAAGCTCTCCGACTCGAGTAAAGCCTTTTCACTATGTTGATTGACTTATGGTGCAATCCAACACTTTACAACGCTTCTGGTGACTTACAAACAATGAGCACCGATCCTTATACAATGTTGAGTTTTACGGGACCTCAACACAACCTACTATCGAGCTTTCGCGGGACATCAATATGACCTACACGGTGACTTACAACAAGGAGTATCAATCATTATACAATTTTGATCGTTAAGGGACATCAACACGACCCACACTTCATCAAAGTGATTTTACAATGGAATTCATCTCTTGATAAATAATACAAACAAATTAAGTAATAAGATAGGCTAACAATTCAAAGAATAGTAATAAATGTGATTAATAGCATAAAACCTCCTACTTTGCAAAAGTAAACGCTATATGGCGGATTGATAACTGTTAGCGTTTTTTTGGGGTACAAATACGCTTTTTGGGGGTATGATAGTTGTAGGCAGTTTAAAAGGTAATTTTTGTCATTTTTTTACGGTTAATTAAAAAGGAAAAATTGCAATTTCAATATCCAAACTTTTTCTTTTTGACAAATTAAATCCAAATATTTTATATGTGTCACGTACAATCTCGAATCTTTAAAATTTTATTTTTCACCCTACTCCATTCTACCCTACCTCATCTTCTTCCCCCAAAATAATTTTTTTTATTTTTCACATAAAAATTAATTAATTTAAAATAATTAAATCAAAGATAAAAAAATAAAACTTCTTCTTCTTCTTCCGACGACGACGACCTCGCTGCTATAAGTGGTCCAACAACACACCCCTCTACCACCTGCCCTTGACCGCCATTTAATTACACCTTCAACTCGGTGGCTCCTTGTAACGCTGGGCTGATGAGGAAAGCCCCAGTTAGGGATAGAATTTCAAACCTACCAGGGAGAGACACTGCGGCGCCAGGCTCAGTCGGCTGTTTGATGGTGACATTGGCCATAATTGACGCCTTCAGGCGAATTGAGCTATGCTTTCTACCACATCTGAGCCACCAAAGACCTCCGTAACGCTGCTGCGCAGCGTGTTAGGATTATCTCGAGTGATAAATATTGGTGGTTTTGGCTTATTCTTAGATCCAGCCAACCGTCCTCGAGGTCTACGAGTACTAACCTCTACGGCTCCCTTTTTTGGCTCGTCTCCCGTGTCTTTCTCTTCTTCTTCATCGCCTATGTTGGTGATGGGATACGTGGGGCTAGGGGTGGGGGGGAAGAAGAAGAAGAAGAAGAACTTTTTTTTTTTTTTTGCTTTTTATCTTTTTTTTTTTTATCTTTGATTTAATTATTTTAAATTAATTGATTTTCATGTGAAAAATAGAAAAAAAAAATATGTTTGGGGAAGAACATGGAGTGGGGGTAGAATGGAGTATGGTGAAAAATAAAGTTCTAAAGATTTGGAATTGTGGGTGACACATATAAAATAGTTGGATTTAATTTGTAAAAAAGTAAAAGTTTGGGTATTAAAATTGTAATTTTCCCTTTTTAATTTTGGCACTTTTCACTGTTTTTAATAGAAAATTTGATGGATGTTGACGGTAGGGGTTTTTCGCACAAATGGTTTCAAACATGAGGGTTTTCTGTGATTTCCAATAGGTATGGGGTATATCGCAAATGGAAACATTTTTAGATGGGTTTAATCCGTAATAAATTATAGTTCAAGTGTTAGATAAAAAATTTTAATAAATATGATAATCAAAATTTAAATTCAATCAATCAAAGTGTTTCAATGAAAAGATGAAGAAGAAATAAATACAATGTAGGTTCAAAAAATCTTCTCAAGATATATATATATCTTTTAATGAATAATTATAATAAATTAATTACTTATAGAAATATGAGAAACTTTGATGAATACGATAATTTTACAAGTTTGATTCAATCAATCAAAGTTTTCAATATGAAGAATTAGAAAAGTTTACACAATGTAAATGCAAAAAAAAAATTCAAAAATATATCTTTCTTTTAACATTGATATAAATAAGTTAAGCACAAGAGAAATGAAAAACTTTGATGAGAGAAATGATTCAATAAATTTGATTCAACAATCAAAATTTTTATTATGAAAAAATAAATTAAATGAATGTAAAAATGTAAGTTCAATATAAAGCGATTTTTGAGTTTTTATCAATTTATTACTAAATATCAAATTATTAGTTCTTTTATATTTGAACTAAGTCTAATTTTTTATCTTGCATCGAAGTTTGTCTCTTAGACTTTTTGTCTTGATCTTTTTTTTAATGACATATCCCATGCTCTTGATTTTGCTTTTTTTTTCTTTTTTTTTACGTTTATCTTTTAAACTCTTGTCTCAAATGATTTGACTTAAATACTTAACTTCCACTTTGATCTTCATTTCGAGTCCGATTGATATGTTAATTTTGACAATACTTGATTGATTTTAATATTAAACTGTCATTACTCAAAATCAATTGTTATAAACAATATTAATCTTGTTTGTTATTATCAAAATATTAATGATGAAATTAGCCATAGGTTAACACGAACGTCCTTCAAGCCGTTTCAAAACAGTCGTCACTATTCAGACAACCTCCAAGTTCGAATAGAAGGCATTGTCAGTGCGAAACACTACTTCTATTACGTCGGTTAACAAACAATCAAGACCAAAAAATTACCTAAAAATAAGCTAATCAAAATTAATTCACTAAGTATCCAAGAATTTGATTAATTACAATTTGACCCAAAAATTTTAAGTAAATTTTGTCTAAAAAGTTAATATAGTACAAGTACATATCCTTACCCCGAACACGAACAAAATCGGACTCGTACACTAACACAACTCGTGCTCGTGACGTGCCGAGCCAAACCGGCTGGCAGGACTGAGGCACACTCGCGTGTCTGGACTTAGGATCGAACCCAATAAGATATCACGTTAATCATTTCGCGGATTAGAATGTGAATATGCTTGATCTCATTAAAATTGAAGTACGGGTCCCACTAAAATTTGGGCTCAAAGTTGACCCATTTCACTAATAATAAACAATTTCCAACAAATCGAGCTTGGTGTACACAAGTACACCCTTGTTTACACGGTGTCATATAGCATTATCTCATTTGACAATTTATAAAAATAAAAATTTCATCCAATGATTTTTTTGACAAAAAAGCATATGTCAACAAGTTGTACAAACGGCAAATTCCTTATAGTTCTAGGTCTAATTATACATTTTTTTTCTCTGTATTTTATAAATTTTATCAATTTCTTGATCATTTCGACTACAATAGGCAAAAAAATTGAAATCTCAGCAACGTAAGGTATCAGGATTGAAAACTTCCGCTTTCTTCTATAGGACTTTTGAATATCATTTTCCTATTGTATAAGTTCTTTGGTTAGAGCGAAGTGCCTTTTTTAGCTGTAGATGATCGAAGAAAACGCCGCAAACATACGGAATTGTTGACAAATAATGAATAAAAATGAGTTTAAATTATCGTTCACATAAGAATTAAACTTTAGTATGAATTTTATTAACTCGTAATTAAAAACTAGAATGGCAAACATGATTGATCTTTGAATATTTTCTATTAATGCCTAATTATTATTATACTAAAATACTAACTAAATCCACGTAGAGATGATTTTGGAAAAGTTATACATGAGAAAGGTAAGTTTGGAATCCGATTCCACTGTTAGTTTCCGTTCTAATCACCAAGTATCTTTAATCTAATTTGTATATTCTATTTTTTTTCAAAACCTTCCCTGAATTCGAATTCCTGGAAATGCATTAAATCACAAGATTGCCTATTTTGATTGCATAAGGTATAAATAATTATCCTTATCGTCTATAGGACCTTATGTTGATTTATCACAATGTGTTAAAACCTATTTTGAACCTCCCAAAAATAAAGAAAAGCCACTTATTTATATAAATGGCAATCAAGCATTCAAATAATCATTATAAATGTGATAGTAATCAATCAACATAAATCATACACAAAAAAAAAAAAGTCTTGAATTAAAAATTTTAATTAATTTTATATTCATCCTCTGAAAAATATACTTGCAAAGATTGGACAAAGAATCAATTTCGCCTTCATTAAATTCCTTTTATAGCCACAAATCTTTAAACTGTTAATTCTATTGCTTTGTAACTCTTCCTCCATGTTATGATATGACATTCTGATTTTTTTTCCTCCTTAATTAGGTAAAAACATGTGCCAAATTTGTTCTTTTTAATTTTTTGTATTAATTTGATTTTAGGATTATTTTTATTTGCAAATACTACACCATGATGAGTAGAGGGAATCTAAGTACTCATCATAAAAATGGGTTAAAAAACCAAACAATAAGTAAATAAATAATGCATAACCTTATGCTTGGCTGGTTAAACAAAATTTGGAAAAATTCAACAAATTATTTTGGGTTTTGCTACACATACATAAAGTTTACACCCTAATATACATAATGTCATCAATGGCCGGTAGAAATTCCTCCACCAGCCAATGATGAAAAAATCCAACTTGAGTATTATGTACGCCAAAGAGTAAATTTTGATGTAGATATAGAATAATTCAATTATTTTATGCTTTATAGTTACTTTTTTGTTGATCTTCAGTGCAGCATTGATGTACAACGAGTTTGCAGACTACGTGGAACCAAGATCACAGGCTAATTTCGTGGTAACTTTACTAACTCCATCCAACATTGTATAAACGAACTCGACTCAATTAATAAAAGGAATGGTTCTCTGTTTCTTCGTCTTTAGATGTCTACAATATAGATGAAGGTTAGAATTCACGTCCACCAGAGGAAGGGGTGGTAGTGGATTATTCTTCTACGCTACTTCATACTTATACAACAGTATATTATAAAAA
Organism: Fraxinus cuspidata; assembly: GCA_903798385.1. Taxonomy (NCBI): domain Eukaryota; kingdom Viridiplantae; phylum Streptophyta; class Magnoliopsida; order Lamiales; family Oleaceae; genus Fraxinus; species Fraxinus cuspidata. The sequence goes on from CAIGRP010117981.1 coordinate 7,078, forward strand.
GCGTGAATAGACGTAGAAGCGAACCTTCAAGCTTTACGAAACAAGCCTAGACGAAGTTTAGGCGTAAAAAAACGATTCTTTATTTTTAATATTATTTTAAATTTTTAATCATTTAATAATTAAGATAATATATATCAAATATCTAAAATTATATAATACTATATTTATTTAATAATTCTTACCATTAGTTAATTATACAATTTTCAAATTTTCAATATGCAAAAATTAGAATATTTTTCGTAGTTTTAATTTTCAACTAAATAAATCATACTTAATAGATTTATAGAAACTTGATTCATACTTTTGAAATTTGCAACAAAATAATGAATTTTAAAATCAAAATTACGTATTATAGATAACACCGTAACTTAAATCTTATTTAAATAGATAGATAAAATCATTTTATAACTTTTGTACAAATAATTTTTTTAAAAAAACTTGAAATTAAAGTCAAATAAAAAAGTTTTTTTTTTAAAAATAAAAAGCTATTTAAAAAAAGGAAAATAATAATAATAAAAACTAATAGAGCACGTCTAGAGAAGACGAAAAATAAAAATAAAAAAATTCAACCGTTTAAGAATTGGAAAAAAAACACATTTAGATGCGAAGCAAAACATTTTTAGAACACTGGGTAACATGTAATCTCCCTTGAAGTAAATGGCGTATGTATACATTAGTCGATGATTAGATGCCTAAGAAACCGACGTTCTCTTCAATAATAAATTGATGACCAGACAACTAGTGCTTGTTTGAGCCCCATTTTTATTAAATAAATAAATAAATAATAAAAACATTTTTGAACAGTGTATTGATGAAAAAAGTGTGATTAAAAAATAAAAATTTGAATTTACATATATATTATTTTATTGAAGAATGTGTAGTTAAAATAAGATCAAAACACTATTCAAAAATACATTTTTTTTCAAAAAAAAAAAATAAATAAGGCTCAAACATGAGCTTAGTAAAGGTTGAAGCACTAATACCCCTGCCTTTATCTTGATTTTGAATTCACATTGGCTAATTTGATATCGAAATTAACTTGGCCCGGCTGGGTTGCTATGGTATCCCAATAGTTCTAAATCTCAGCTCTAATGAGGCTACCATTTTAATCTGGTTTCTTCCCCATGACGTCAATATCATTCCACTAAGTCAACTCCATGAAATTACACTAATTGAAGGAGAAAAAGAAAACCTGAAATCTCGTTAACTATACTATACTACAAATATGCAATTGCACCCTCAGGAAAACCGAGTTCACCTTTTCTTTCGAAATGCCCCAAAAGCATAGAGACAGCAATGGGCACAAACCGTTCTCCGGCTCATTGACTTGGTTTGCACCCATGGGAAGCTCAGCTTCACTAATGAGCAAGCCTATGGGGCAAGCTGGGCCAGAAAATTTAAAGCCAAGCTACCTCGTGCTCTACTCTCCCCAGAGCAAGCCGAGCTAGGTTAGCTTGGTATCCAAGCCGTCCAGCTCAGCCCATTGCCATCTCTATGCAAGACCGATTCCATCTACCTCCAAGTAAAGTCAACCTAAAGCCCACCCTCCACCGCTACCATGGGAAATCCATATGCAAGTTTGTTGTAGTTAAACAATAAAACCAAGCAGTAAAAACAACATATTATGAAATCTAGAAATTAAACTCAGTGCTCAACTTTCATATTTCAATACCCTTATCATTCCCCATAAAGATAATATTGATAATCTTTACTAGACTTTACACCAAATATTAACAAAGCTAGAAAAATGTTACCTACAGGCCAATTGCCCAGAGGAAGCATAAATTCTACACACGCTAGAGCCCAAAAAAGAGAATGTCCCTGACCTATTTGTTGAAACAGAAATTCCAGTAAAAACTACATGGACCATCCATTTAACAGATTTACGAAAACTAACTCGTTCATCTGAGACTACCTGCAAGAAATCATGTTCACCTGAAACCCCCAGCAACCAGAGGGCGAGCTTTAGTTCCAATGCTCGACCTGTCACGAGTAGTCGAAGTACTCTTGCCTCTATTTGGAGATGAACTCATTCTTTTACTCCTCTTCTTATTCACAGCACCTTCACTGCGTGGCCCCATCAATGCAGCCATTAACTGCTGACCTCTGAAACCCGGAATGCTCTTCTTTATTAATGAAAAGGCCTGCTTTGTTTCCGGATCATCCAAATCCTTCTCCAATTTTCTCTTGCAAGATATACTATCCACCAACCTCAGATGGTCGCGCGGAATAGGTAAACCAGCATCTGAAAACAAAAAACAGTTTCGAATGTTTCCGTACTAATAAAATCAATCAAATGGGAACTTCAACAGAACCAACTATGATTAAGTTTACCTGGTTGGTCTTCTCTGTAAATCTCCGGACTTGAAGATCTCTGAGGTGTTAAAGTAATATTTGGTTTATTTCCAACAGCACCAACGTCCTCGATGTTAATCTTTTTTAGTGAACTTGCAGAAACTACTTTGTGAGCAACATGTGAAGTTACATTGGATGAATTACTTGCTACCATTGGCAATGAAGTAGACTCTTTGGGCAAATCATCTATTGTACTTGATCGATTATCTTTATTTTCAATGTTCTCAACTCCACTATGTTTTGGTTCACCATAATCCTCTGGAAGAGATTCATCAGCAGTGTCATTTCTTCCATTGACATCAGAACCGTGATAATTTTGCACAACAGGAGATGCATAGATGTCTGCATTATCCAATACTGATTTGGGAGAGGTGTTCAATATAGTTGAGTGGATGCCTAGTTTTTGAGATTCGATAAAATTTGAAAACCAGGTGGTGCCCTGTTTTGCATAAAAGAGAATGTATGCCTCCTGTGACAGCACAAACTGCTCATGAACCCGAATGACCTACAAAATTGCAATTAAGCATCAATATCTTTCTTCATAGCCAGTGGTCCCAGGATACTTGGGAAAGGCAGAAGTTGTCAGGACTCATAAAGCTAAATGTCATCAACAAAACCTGCTTATTATTGTTCAACAACTCCAGATGACAAAAAAAGAGAATAGAGATCTCACTTCCATTGTTTACGAAGTAATTCAATTAGCAACAAAAGATAAATACAATACCAGTAATATTACCTTGGAATCATCAAACTTGCACCATGTATCAGGGGATAAACGAATGAAGCAATAATAGTGGCCCGAAGTAGATGTGTATCCGACATGCACGACAACAGCATAGAGTTCATATTTAAGTTCTGGCTGCAAAACAAATAGTAAGAAATTTCAGAAAATCTGTTTACGTCACATTATTCAAAAGTGGAATAATGAATAAGCTAACATTCCCTAAATAAAAGAAATCTTCCACATCAGAACTCACTTAGTATTCATCCCACCTAACAACTAAACAATTTAACTAACGCAGGACAAAACAGATGCATATTCGGCAATAGTTTGAGCTACTGATAACTAGGTACAAGTCCAGCTCGCTAGTAAGGTACCATCCTCATATTAACTACTAAAGCCATCTCAAACCCTGCACCAAAATTTGAAATAAATTTTGCACCATTTTATACTAAATCTTGCATCATACTAAAAATCATCTCCAACCATTACACCAAAACTCACACAAAATGAACAGTGTTTAATCATTTTCTTCATTTTTTTATTCTTTTATTTATTTGAAAAATTATTTCTTCATTTATTTTACAATTACATAATTTACTAAATGGATAATTACGTTAAATATTTATTTTACATATTTAAAATTTATTATAAATGCACATAATAATAATAATAATAATAATAATTATTATTATTATTATGTCCCCGTTTGGTACACATTCTTTCAAAATTCATTTTCGACCACACATTCTTAAATAAAATAATATTTTTCATCACATCAATAATTTTTCCTTACTTTTTAACAACATATTTCCCATCATATCACTATTTAAAATACATTATTTTCTCAATAATATCCTTCAAACACACCCTATAATATTAATAAAAATTAATTGTATTAAAATATATGACATAAATACCCTTAATCAATTTGTTTGGAAAATAAAAACAAAGGTTAAAATTGACTTTGCTTGGAAAATAAAAACAAAGGATAAAATTGACTTTGCACCATTTTGGTGACTTTGCACCATTTTGCACCAAAATGGTGCAAAGTTTGGTGCTACATTGGAGACACTGCGCACCATTTTTTGGTGCATTTTGGTGTTTCAGTGTCTCCTTTGGAGATGCCCTAATTACCTTGCATCAAGTACTTTCCACTAAAATTCATGTCCACTGATCCTCGACGCAATTAGGGGTAACATATACTGTGTTTTGCATGCAGAGAGTACAAAGTAGTAATGGAAACTCACATCATTTGTTTTATCACCACCAGTGAAAGGCAGCAAATCCAACTCTAATGGAAATGCTACATGCTTGTCAATCTTCTCAACATAACAACCATCACTTTTGAATCTCTTCAAGTGAAATGCAGCAATTGAAGGGGCATGGTCCAACACAAGTTGTTTCTCAACCGATACTTGCTCCTTACACTCTTCACATGTAAACCTAGTCTCTGGATCTTCAATTTTTTCAACCTTTGTGAAGGATTGCAAAGCTATTAACAGCGTGTCTACATCCTCAATCTCCAAACTTAGGTCTATTGATGGCTCATAAGTGTCAGAACTGTGACCACAGTTGCAACACTTTAGCTGCAATTTCAAAGACGAAATATTTAAACAGATAATAATACATAGACAAGTGCACATTCACACAAAATTTTGGTTGCAAGAATGAATCAAATTTTAGGTGGTACAGATAAAGGGGAAAAAAAATAAAAAAATAACGATTATCCTCGAACTCATACTTTGCTGACAAGACGACCTCCAAAAACCTGCTTCACAAAGTTGTCATTCCGTGAAGACACTGCTTTCAGCTTTGAATTTTCAGAACTTTCAAGTCTATCCAAAAAGCACTGCAGAAATTCGTGAGCATCTTCCTGTTGAAACCTTCTGAAACTTGATGAAAAATCTAGCAGTTTTCTTGAGTCAAGGAATTAATTATAAAGCAACCAGGAATTCTGACATATTAAGTAAATCCCTACAACTAAATAGCACTTATGATAAAGAAACTGGATAAAGCATTTGCATTTGAATTTCAATCAGAATTCAGATAATACACATCCTATTGCTCTAACATGAGAAAGATAAATATTGTCAACTTAAAGCAATCAAAACAAAATGCCCTATGAGAACAACAAATGGTGAATTACTAAAAAAATAAGCACATTATCTATGATTACACCACTCATATTTAATCGAAACACAAAAGAGGATACAGCTCAAATTGTTGACAAGCTTCCCAGGGGTGACAGTTCTGCCAGCAGAAATCAATGAAAGTTCAACAAGCTCACGCAGATCACAGAGCACACAGAAACCATCACTGTAAACTGCAAATCATTACACAGGAGTGTAAAAACCCAGTTCCAAACATGAATACGAAAATCCTTTCAAGTCCATGCTTTCTAAAAACAAAATTTTGTTATGCAAGTCCTACTTTTAGTATTTGATCAAACAAAATCGACACACGCTCAGACAACTAACAGCTCGAATAAGAACACACTGTTGATCTTACACTGACAAGGAGTCGAGTGGGAAGAGTAAAAAAGGCCTCGAAGAAGTGGCACAGTGTGTATAAAGCATTGTAACACTGCATTCAGAAAGCACGTGTTGCCCAAATTTGCAAAACCTGCTCCCTGTAAATTTTTCACGCGTAGATAATTAAATGTCAAATTAAAAAAGAAGGCAAAAGGCACGCAGCAACAAGAATTATACAGGCAGACAAAATATTGAGGGAAATTTAACCCTAGAAAAAAATGGTGTATCAAGACAAAAATGTCGAAATTCAACATGAACATGACATATATTAGCCAAATATAAATAAATAAATAAATAAATAATAATAATAATAATAATAATAATAATAATAATAATAATAATAATAATAATAATAATAATGTTACCACTATAACAGGCTTGGCATCTTCCAATAGTAAAGTCAAAACAGGTGTATTGGATTCAATTTCGGCCTGTCTTTTTGGTGAAGGCCATTTACCCCAATCTGAGGCCGAGGGTTTAATATTCAAAGCCAAAGATTCTCCATTGAAATCACAATTTTTGGAGCACGGCCCGGCAGAAAAAGCGGTGGTCGGTGACCAATTCGAGTGTTCATCCTCTCTAATTTCACTCTCTTTCTCCTCGTTCTCTTCTTCCATGTTCAAAAATGCGTCTAGTAAGTCAGAATCGTCCTGCAACTCTTCACAGCCCAACGTCGATGAATTTTCAACAATTGAAGGATTTTCGAGTTTGGAGTAAGAACCCATGTTTTGATCCAGGGTTTGCCCGTCTAGGGTTTTGGCGGGATCAATCCAATTTGGAGGTGGGATTTCAGCAGAATTATTTTCCATTGCAGTTTGGATAACGAAATGGAGAAGAATGGAATCGAAATTTGTTGAAAACGAAAATTAGGGTTTCGAAGGCGGGGGAGAAAAGGGGAAGGAAAATTGGGTGTTGTTTTTCGCGAGGGAAAATGAATTTTAAGGAAATTTGAGAGGGGAGGGAATGGAAAAATATTAGTGCGACTTTGAAAATCTTTTCAGTTTTAAGAGGGAAAAGAGATTTTGGCTTTACTTCCATGTGCTTAAAGAGAGAGTTTGAATGGCATTCCACCATACATTTGCTACTTGCATTATTATTGTCCATAGTTTCGAAATATTGGGTCGAGCCTCGATGAGTCGAGCTTACGATTCGACAAGCTATTTGGCCATTTTGTCACTTTTAAGAATGTACGATCTATGAGTCTCATAAGATCATATTCAAAAGAATTTTTTAAAAATGAATTCTGAAAGTCGAACTAAAATATCACTTTACCCCTGTTTGGTGTATATTAAAATTAGATTTTTAATAAATTTTGATAAAATTAGAAAAATTACGTAATTAAAATTAATTGTTAATTTTGACTTGAGATTTTTAGTAGATTTTAATCTACCATACATAGAGAAAGAATATAATAATGTTATTTAAAATATAGGATTCATTTAATTTAATCTGGACTTTTTTACCTTCATCCACCTAAATGGGTAGTCGGATACATTACTCTATCATATCAAGACAATATGAAATATTAGATTCTAACTTTTTTATTGTTATCATATTTTTCTTTTCTGAAAAAATGTTGTTAGAGTGTATATGTGATTGTTATTAAATTATGTGATTTCCAAATTATTTTTTTCTTTACTAACAAAGTTTTTTTTAGGAAGTAAATCTACGCTTACTTCTTTAAAATAAAAGCATGTTTGTACTAGTGGTGGCAACGGGGTGGGGCACTCACCCGTTAATTTTTTTTTTTTTTTAGCTAATTAATTTTTTTCCATTCATGGGGCTGGTCTGCCCCATTTCATTTTTTCAAAAAAAAAAAATTAAAAAAATTCCAGTTAATTATAATTTTTTTTATTTAATTAAATTTTTTTGCCCCAGAATGTGATAAAAAAATATATTTTATAAATAATGAGATTCAAATAATGACTAAGATATCTTTTGAGGCACAGTCAAACATATTCCAAATATGTAATATATTTTAACTCAATTGTACATAATGTAAAAATCCCAATATCCCTAGGAAAAGTCAAAGACCTTCCAAAAACTCCTCTCTCTTGAAATTACTGTTTTTCCTTTTCATTCACTCTCGAATTTCCTTAAAATCTCACTTCCCTCTTCAAAATCAATTGGAAGAGTGAATTCGTATCCACGTAAATTAAAGACATTCAAATAAACTATTTGAAATTAAAATAAACCATATTTCTAGCTTCAAAAAAAAACAATTTTTAATCACAATCGAACATTCTTCTAATAGTTAATGTTATAGTTTTTTTTTAATATATATACGAGATAGTTCTTCCCATCCATTAATTTGACAAGCCTTTTTGACAAATAGTTGTGACCTTTAATTTGAATTATTCTAACGCTCAATAAAGAACATAATCAAAGTATATTAATTTTCTTTATATATATGAGTAGAAAATGTTTAGCTCCAATGTCGTTAGTGGAAGCACGATTAGTAAGATCAATTTTTCCTACCTCTAGATGTAATTCAATGCACTGGTGGATCATTGGCAGGTCGCAACTAATTGTACACCAATTTCAAAGGGGAGTTTTTATCAATAATAATAAATAAACTTATCGGATGGATATTTTCTCGGTGATCGTCAACAATGCTTCTATAAGTGGTTTTGACGAAAAATGAATATGTGTCAGTGTTTTAAACATATTTAGTGAAACCAATATCGTCGCAGTAATGCACCTCCTCCAAAGATGGCTGACATTAATCTTGGTAATCACCAATAGTACTTCGGTCGCTAATCAATGATGAAAAAAGTAAATAGTGTCTCCAACAAAATTTCAATATTATCATTATCATTATTTTAACAATATGTAGGATATTTATTTGGTTGTTTTAGTTATCTTTTTACTTTTTTCCCCGTGTATGGTACAACTTAAAAAGTTGATAAAAATTAAAATCGAAATTAACAATTAATTTTTAACCACTTATTTCATGAATTCACACATTTTCAATCACATATATCATTTTTTTTTTTTATCAAAATGTACAAAAAAACTGATTTTTAACTACACCATACACGGCCTTATTAAAATTAATGGTGAGTAAGTTGTTTTATTTAACTCTTATTTTATTCCAGACAAAATTCTCAGTCTTTAGCATCGAGTTTTATTTTTTAATACTTTATTCATTGACAATTTTTTTCTTAGTTAATAAATATTTATTTTTTAATATTGCCAATTGAAAATCTATTCGTAATCTTAATTTATTTTCTATAATTATTTAATTATATTTAGGCTATGTTTGATAGCCATGGTTTTCCATGGAGAATGGAGAACAATTTTTATTTTTCATGTTTTAGCTTGTTTAATTGTCCATTTTTGCCATGGAAAAAATTTTTCCACTTCACTCCACGTGTGCACATTTTTGTGGAATTTTTGGGAAAACTGATTTTCATCTCTTTTTTTTTTGGCGATTGGAACAAATTTTATAACCAATTGTAAAAAAAAAATTCATTTTAATGGACAATTTTCATATAAATAAAGTCAAACGAACACTAAACTTTGATGAAAAATGATTTTCTTGTAATTTAATTTTCTTTTTGGAAATAGAAACAAATTTTATAATCAATAGTGGAAAAAATTATCACTTTAATGGACAATTTTCATATAAAACAAAGTTAAACGAATACAAAAAGATCCAAAATTTTAAAATTTTCAGGTGGAAAATTATACCAATCAAACATACTTAACTAACAATTCCCTGAAAAATTAATTTTAGGCAATTATTTTCTCTAAAATTCATTTTCTTTCCACCTGTTTTCCACCATTGCAATTAAATGGACCCTTTGAATTTTGTGAATGCGGTGTTTAGTTTCTTATTTATATTCTTCTCTGGTTTGATTTTTAATTTTTTTTCAAAATTAGTTTTTTTTTCTCATATTCATTTTTAATCACAAATTTCTCTCCACAAATAATTTTACAAGTCAATCCATAATTTTCTTACTTCTAAAATTTTCAAAAAAAAAAATCCACTTTTCACGAATCTAGTAAATCAAACACAAAATCCCAACATTCATCACCTAAGCAAACACTCGTTTAGTGTAAGGACATTGACCGAGAAAAATAGCACGACACGGATGATGTTTTGACCATGCCTTGTCGTGGTCAAAGACTTACGGGGATGTCCAGATAATGTGTACATTCGTGAAGGAATTAAGCAAGACATTCGGGTTGATTTTAGGATGCGACTATAATCGAAGCATGACGATACTAATTTACTTGATGCCAACATCAAGGGACAATTTAGGGACGCATGTCAAATTTGGCATTGATCGATGGGTTGATGCGGGCGAGTGTTCGACAACATTGAGATCTTGTTGTTTAGCAAGCTTCGGTCCATGAACTCAGTGATCAAAACAGGCATAAGGGTGACATGTGAAGGGCGGTTACAAGCAACTATGTATGTTATTGGAGTGGGAGGGCAATTTTCAGCCAAGTGGGATGAAAAAGTGAAAAACTGACTCAACAATTGCGGCCTATCAACTGCAATCTGGGGATGGATGTTTCTCTATATATTAAAATGTTGAGTACTTAGTTTCACTGCGGGCTGTCAACTAAGTGTTGTATTGGCCCTTTCATGTATTTATAACTGTGTTTTCTTGGTTTTGTCATGAAATAAAGTTTTGACGGTTCTCGTAAATTGCTGTATTGCCTTAAGTTAAATTCAATCTTCTGCATAGGGATGACAAAATAACCCGTCCCGCCCCGACGGGGCCCCGCCCCAAAAAATTTCGCCCCGAAAAAGTTGGCTGGGTGGGGCGAGGGTGCCCCGCCCTGTGGAAAATAATAATAAAAAAAATTTAGTTAATCAACTATAAAAAAAAAATTTAACTGAAAATACAAACGGGACGGGAAACGGGGCAAACCTGCCCCGCTCCGGCCCCACCCCATCTAAGGAGGGGCGGGGCGGGGCGCCCAAATCTACTTCTGCACTTCTATGCTTGGTCAAATTTCAAGTGTTTTCATTACGACAGTTGTACAAAACAAGTTTTTGCTAGTTGGAGACAGAAAACCTCAATGCCATCACAAAGAAAGTGAGAGAGCCCAGTAACACTTAGCCACATGGGACGTGTGGGGGCCAATTGCCCGTACTGAATTTTTTTAAAAAAATTATGACGTGTTTGGCTTTAAGAGTTATTGCAAAATGAATTAGATGCAATGCTTAACTCCAGTTATTAAACCCGAACCAATCAACGTCCCAAAAAAATATCGGGTTAATAGCTCAACCTGTGGATCAGTATTAGTTCTTGATTTGAATTAAAAAAATATTCTTTAGACCAAAAAGACAATATATATATATATATATATATATATATATATATATGTTTGGCTCACAATATTTAGATCTTGATTGGTCCTATTATTTTGAAAATACATTTTTATCTCTCATTTCAACCATGCAATTTTTTGTAAAATAATATTACACGCAAATCAAAAAATTTATTTTTTTTAACTAGACATTCTCCATCAAAATATTATTTCAAAATGCATATTAGACAAAAAATAGAGTTCAAACATACTCTTAATAAAATGGTACATGTACCATAGTGGTCAAAGACCAAATCTTTCAAGAAGGCAGCACGAGTTCGAATATCTCCCTATGCAAATTTGATATAAAATTTTATTCTAGACTAATTTGATAAAAATCAGTTCACATTGAACTGATTCCGATTCCACTAAACTAAACCAATTTAGGCGATTCTTGATTGGTTCCACTATAAATGGACCAAATAATGCCAATAGAGATTGGACCATAGTCTCGTTCATCAGTTCATGGGCTGGTCTGTTAAGGAATAGAATTTCACATTGAATAAAGATGAAAATATAGATCAACTTATAAAGAATTGAGTTACTCCTTTTAATAAGATTGACCTTTTAAGATAAAACCCAAAATCTTAACATGATATGAGAGCTTGTTAAAACTCCAACGAACAATTCGATTCGATTAAGACTCAAAAAAATTGAGCACACAAATTTCAAGATTGGTCTGTTCAAACGAACCACCATCTTGTGGGTCATGTTAAAATGATAAAATCTCACATTGAATAAAGATGAAAATATAGACCAATTTATAGGAATTTTGACTACTCTTCTTAATAAGGTTGACATTTTTAAAATGAAACCTCAAATTTTAACACGATCTGATCCAGTTTTAGTAACTTGATGAGCCACACAAATTGGTATAATTGATTATTAACCATGTTTTGCTCTAACAATTCCAATTGCAAGACTAATTGGTTCTGACATAAGCTTTGATGAATGTGTAGGAGTCTCCTTATATAAAATTTTTCGTCATGTAATAATTCTATTACGTGGTCCCACTGGGTATGGATGGGTTCTGGGGGTGAGACGATCTTGCATCAATTCTTGAAGAAGACAAAGAACAGAGTCTTCAATTGAGGTATACCCTTCAATCGATATGTCAGTTTGCACCCCCCTTTTTGGTCCTTTGGGATTTTCGTTAGTGGGGACACCACTGGTGCATGCAAGCACCTTCTTATCTTGCATCTCGGCACCTCAAATTTACGAAATAACTCTTTCTATTAAAATAAAAACAAACAAAACAATAAACATTATATAAAATTATTTATGTTACACACAGGATGAGTGGTTTAAAATAATGGCTGGAACAACGATAGCTACTGAAATTTTCGATTTTTTTATTCACTCGTGATTTGGCTTGGTCAACTCGATCGTAATATTGAGGGACGGGACCCTTTCTAATAAATTAGAACAATTGATATTTGATAGTTCTAATTGTTATGAGACCAATTGCTAGACTAATTGGTCCAATACCATATTCGCAGGTGTGACTTGTACGAGTCACATTAACTAGGGCAATCGATATCTGACCATACCATATATGACTAAAAAAATGTGATTTGATCCAGCTACAAAAACTTTGACAATCAATCATGTTTGGCTCTAAAGAATCCAAATGCAAAAAGACTTGTTGACCCAAATTCAATACCTGATTCATAAGAACGACGTGAATGAGCAACATAAATCAAGACAATTGATATTTGACAGTGTTTATTGTCACGAGTCCAATGACAAAACTAATTGATCCAATACCCTATTCGTGGCTAGTACGAGTCACATAAACTAGGACAATTAATATTTGACTATACAATATATGACTCACAAATCTGACTTGATCGAGCTTCAAAAATTATGACAATCAATATTTGACAATGTTTCGGCTCTGACGAATCCAATTGCAAGACTAATTTGATCCAGTACCTAGCTAGCAAGGTTTCTCATCCAATCGGCCTAACCACTAATGATCATAATGATTTAAATGGGGAGAAATTCAACTTAAATACACGAAGGAATACAAAGTGTAGAAGGAATGACCTTTCTCCCTTCTTCCCCTTTCAAATAGGAACCAACTCTTCCATTGATCTATCCCCCTCCAAATTCCTATTACTAATGTCCATATATACAAAAACTGAATAAAAAACTCAAAAACAATTCCCCAGGCAAATTGCAACAAGGATCAGCATCAGTCGTCGACCAGGATTCGCTGAATTGACTACAGCCTAGACTAACAACATGATGCTTCGAATAGAAAGAAGAAAGGCCACCAGCCCTTGCCTTCGATCAGAAGAGTAAGAAAACTGTAAAATATAACAATTTTTCTCCCCACATGTAAATCGGGTTTCAAATCTCAGCATTCCATCACAAAATACAAAATACATAATATTTATTAGGCTGAGAAACTTCAAAAATGCATGAATCATCAGTATTCTTAAACAATCTTCTCCACAACAAATTAAGACAAAACATATAATAAACATGGTAGTTTCAGATCTTATCTGATCTATTGAAACCCTCTCGTTTTATACGAACTACATGGAAGATTCAATGGCAGTTACCATAACAAACTTGGTCTAAGTTTAAAATATAATGCATTTTATCAGAGGATTCGGTCCTGAATATCCGTAAATATATTGGACGCCAGGGAGCTTAGCTTCTTCCCGGTTTCTCCTGCGATATTCTTAATAGAGGAGATATCTTGTTGTGCCTGTTTAACAATACCATAAACGAGGAGTTAAATATTGGTTACCATAATATCAGCGAATGTAAAAACAAAATAAAGAGACGGTGATATACAAGAAAGAGATAGATCAACGAGGGGAGGAGTGAAATCAAAGGAAAAGAAATCTGGAAGCAAAACATGCCCAACATATACGCCTGGGTAAGTTTAGTGGGCAGGACTAGATAGTTGAGGGTAGGATTAAGGAAAAAAAGTTAAAATCTCGTAAATTGTCCTCTCCATTACAAAATAATACAGTGCACCAAACATGCCCCCTTTGTACCTGGAAAGAGAGACGATTAATGAGATCACTTGCTGTGAGGTCAACAGACAAATTACTGGCATCATGGCCAAAGAGATCAGCACTAGAGATTGATGCGGAACCCTAAAAAATCGAAGAGAACAGAAGAATGTGAATTCAGCATATACAATCCTTGAAGACAATTAATTTCCCTACCAAACAAATAGACCAGTTTCAAGTAAGATAACATAACCGAAAGATTGTTCAGAGTGGATTAAGGAAAATATTCCACAAGGAGAGATTCATTGATAAATTATGTAAACACGAATTATTCAAGTACTAATCATCTCAATGTTGAGTGGAATGACAGATACTTTATTTGAAATGCAAGAGTACAAAGAAAGCACTTATATCTGGATTCTACTTTCAGTGTTAAAAACATTGAATCCATTACATACTAGTGAACTAAGCACCGGAAGTTTGGTTTTGAATTGGACCCGAAACCTAAAATTTTATAATCACAGTGTACAAGGAACAGCTTTACCAATCAAGTGATCTTCCAATGTAAAAATATTTAAAATGTTGATTTACAAAGTCTGGCTAATAAGCATTCTAAAAAATCTCATCTAAAAGTTATGCAAAATCAAATAACTTCAGAAACATATAGACATTGTTATCATCATATAAAACTCAATAATCTCCAAGATGCTGGGACAGAGAGACAGAGAATTTAATGAAACGAAAACCCAACTCACCCAAAAGAAAAAATATTAAGCAATAAAAGAAATGTATAAGGATAACAGTACATACAGAGAACTTTTGCAGGGAAGCTGATGCTTCAATATCATTGGCTTTGTTCACACCAAAAAACTGGGCTGATGATATGGACTTTGCATTAGAAAACTTCTTCCTCGCTTCATCAGTTTCCTCAACCTGATATGATATAGGTGAAAGAATTATGTTGAGAGATCTCGAGCATTGAAAGAAACATGCATAAATAACATCCAATCACTCAGAACCCCGACAAAACTCAGAGATGGACATCAGGAAAGGAAAATAATTAAAATAAAAAAATCAGCAAGGTATAAGGGCAAAACAGAAGACAAAATCAATTCGAGAACATAAATAAAAGAATTAAGGATAAATCTATTTGTACATAATACTCCATACCGAATTGTTTACCCCCTCTCACATGCACGCGGGCCCCGCGTGAATAAAAAAATTCCAAGATGTGGTCCCCACCCCCTATTGTGAGTAGTCGGTAAGGGATTATGTAAAAAAATTCGGTACATGTAGCATGACCCAAGAATTAAACCTGTACAGATATTTCATCAGTCTTTAAAAAGATCTTGTATATAGAAATTGAATGCATATCAAATGCTAAATGAACATTATCTGCATCAAAATGGAATTGGTGGGCTTCCTAATGCCTTCAAACAAAGAAGCACTAGAACCAAAAGGTTGCAGAAATCTTGCAACACAGAATTGATAAACTGCTTTAAAACATTTAAAAGCTTCATTGTAAGGCCTCAAAATGTGTACTTTTTAGGAATGAAGGAATCTTACTAGCTGAACATTTTATGATCTGATTGCGAATTCTGACTTGAGTGCTTTTACCAATAATTTCATGTTTCAATGCAAAATTCATTTAATTGATGCCATAAATAGAAGGCAGATGACCTTATGACTGTCAACAAATAAAATAAATTTTCGTATTTATTAGATCTTGAATTCCTATTACATGAGACAACAGATATTGTTTTCCTAGTTGAGATTATCAATTACTGAAAATTGATTCCATTTCGGTCACTCAATGATATAGGGAAAAAATGAATTTACTTGTACTTTGGTTGAGTTCATGCTACTCTTCTTCATGAAACCACTGTCCATGCCATATTCAGCAAAAAAGTTGGATGACTTAGGTGGAGTTACATGGCCAACGACATGAGCACCTCCAAGACTCATATCAGCAGGTTGAACATTGTCTGAATACTCAAATCGAGATGCAAAAGATGAAGCAACTTTGGGAGTGCCATTGTTTGAAGAAGTGCTTGAGGAAACTTGTACAGGCAGGAGCTCTTCAGGCTTCTGGTCATAGAGATCTTCACTAGGCTGCATTGGGAGAAAGGTATTCAGATATTCAGTAAGCATGGAGAATTAAACAATTATCACTTCCATCTTTAGATATATTATTTAATTTGAACCATTTGGCTTATAGCAAAAACTTAATCTTCACCTTAGTAGTAAGCTTTCTGGCACCGAGGCCCCCCACCTTCCCAGTTTTCTTTGCACCAAGAGGCTTTTTCACGATCATAGTACCAGAGGTTTTGGTTGAAGCAGAAACCTCAGTTTTTTCAGGCTTTACAGAAGAGCTTTCTTCTGGTGAATCATTAGCCGAACTTCCTTTTGGAGCTTCATAGATCTTACTATCAGGAAAGTTGTTAGAAGGTTGTACTGACTGAGATGCAATGGGAGATGAAGGTAAAACTGCTTCTTCTGCATTACTCTTAGCAACTTCTTTTGAAAGCAATTGCCTGTATAACTCAGCAGCTCTTGATGTATACTTGGCCTCAATCTTGCCTCCATCAGTCCATCCATGCTGCTTGAAGAAAACTTGAGCACGATTATTTCCACCAAAGGACATCATTTTCAACTGCTCTGGAGTCCACGAATCTAAATTTGTAGATCTACAACGATAAGTTGGATATTTGTGAGATTACAAATCAAAATATTTCCAAAGAGTAAAAGAGACGATAAAACACCATGCAAGAATTTTGTTAAGTTACAAACCAAACAATTTCAAAAGAAATAAATGTAATGACCCGATCTCTGTGCCCAAACCATTAACTTACGCTATGTCCGCTATGGTAGAGCCTAAACTCATTTTACCCTTAATAGACTCTCAAGGGAATTGTCAAGAGTTCGAATCTTAAAAAACGCGATAGAAAGTCATGAGGGGTAAGATGAGATTAGGAACTTCCATAGCGGACAATACATAAGTTAACGACTTAGGCACAGAGGTCACGTCGTTACAAAAAACGAGCATTTTTTTATAACGACCCAGCCTCTATGCCGAAATTGTTAGCTTACATATTGTCTACTCTGGAAGAGCCTAAACCTATCTTACCTGATTTCTATAGCGTCTCCAAGATTCTAACCCATAATCTTTCCTTAAGTCATTAAATCATTCTTAAAGAAAATGTCAAGGATTCGAATCCTGGGTATGCGATAGAAAGCCATGAGGGGTAAGATGGGCTAGTCTCTTCCAAAATAGACGGTACGTAAGTTAATAGCTTGGGTACAGAGGTCGAGTCGTTACAAAAAAAATGCGCCTTTTTTTTTGTAACGACCCAGGCCTTGTGTCTGACCATTCTCTTACATACGTTAACTTTGGGAGAGCTTCTTCCTATCTCCCATTGGTACCAGGATTCAACTTAATTCTATTTTAAAGGAAAAATCAAGAGTTCGAATCTTGGGGAAGTCGTGAAGGGTACGATGAGTTTAGACTCTCCCAAAGCGGATAGTAAGTAAGTGAACGATCGGACACGAGGCCTATATCGTTACAATTGGCATGTGCAAAAAAAAGTAGTTGTCGGATAACTACCTTTAAACTTTTTCGAAAGGATGGGATTTAGACACTTTTGTAGTGTAGTTTGTCCTAAATCTGATCGCGTAGGACTATTTTCAGGGATATTCACAAACTATATTTAAGGAAATTAGAGTTGAGAAAGAACGTTACTACTCAACGTCAATAGTGATGGCAATCTGCCTTACCCCGCCCCGAATGGGGCCAAAAAACCCGCCCCGAACAGGTTGGCGGGGCGGCCCGTCTCGGGCCACGGGGGGTGGGGGGTGTTGGGGAAGTCGCGGGGCGGGGCACCCGCCCTGTTGCCATCCTTAAACGTCAAAGAGTTTCACTTACTACAACACTTGGGCATCCATTAAAAATTATAAATTATTTCTTACAGCCTATTACATTAACTCTAACTGGATCCTTAAGAAACGAATTTTGAATTTTTGTGCGATACCTAATCACAAGGGTGAAACTATTGACAAGGTTATAGAAAGTTGCTTGCAGGAATGATGCCTTAATAAGGTGTTTACAATCACAGTGGACAAACTAGTGCAAATGAAATGGCTATTTAATATCATAGAAGGAAGGTGATTGGTTGGGGGCAATGATGAGTGTGTTTTGGATGGCAAATATTTGCGCGAGATGTTGTGCATATATTGTTAATTTGATAGAGTGTGAGGGGCTGAAGGAAGCACATGATTCAATAAGTAGCATTCGTAATGCAGCGAAGTATGTGAAATCTTCGTCTGCTAGATACGAAAAATTGAAGTGTGGGATTAAAGAAAAGACTGAATCAAAATCACTTGTATTTCTGAATATGCCTACAAAGTAGATTCCACCTATTTGACGTTGGAGGCCGCTTTGAAGTACCAAAAAGCTTTTGAGCACTTAGAAGAGCAAGATGGACATTACTTAGTTATTTTCGAGAGGATGATAATGGTAGAAGAAGACGTGGACCTCCTTTAGTAAGTGATAGGAAAAATGCATTTGTTTTTGTCAAATTTCTTAAAGGCTTTTATGATGTCACTTTAACGTTTAGTACTTTATTAAATGTTAGCTCCACAATTTATCTTCATTGAGTACGCTCACTCGTAGCAGATTTGGTAGATTTGAGTTCAAGTAAAAATAATCTTTTAGGTGAAATGGCTACTAATATCAAGAGAAAATTTGACAAGTATGGGGGGAACATGGACAATGTCAATCAAATGTTGATAGCTATCGTGCTTGATCCAAGATATAAATTAAATTATATTAAGTATTATTTTTGTGATATTTAAAATGATAAGAAATTGTGTTGTACAATGACCTAAACAAAGAAAATTTTGTTGTCTATTTGTGATTTATGTGTGAGATATGAGTAAGTCCTGAAGCAGTGAAGTATCGATGGTATATCTGCAAGTTCTTTTGCAAGTCAAGTTAGTTCCACTTCTAGTACATCTTCTGTTCGTATTTCCAAGTTTAAGGAACAACAATCAGCAAAAGATTCGATTGGGATAAAAAATGATGTGGACTTATATTTGTTGGATGCTTGTAAAGATATAGAGCATAATGAGTTTGAAGTCCTTGATTGGTGGGTGGTACATGAAAATAAGTATAGAACCTTGTACAAACTTGCAAAAGATGTGTTGACAATTCAAGTGTCCACGGTGGCTTCAGAAAGTGTTTTCAATACAGAGGAAGAATTCTAGATCTCTTTCGTAGTTCTTTATCTGCTACGATGATCGAGTTTTTAGTTTGCACCCAAAATTAGCTCAAATCTACTACAAGCGAAGACAAATTTTACATGGATGGTGTAGAGTATTATGAGAAATTGGATGAAGGTAATTAACTATTCCTTTAAGTATGTTAATTACGTGTTTCAATTTAATTTATTGTTAATTCAATCATTAATTTTCCAGAGCTTTCGGAATCAACGAAGAAGGATGCAGATTCCAGCAATAAGGATAAATAATTCATTGCATCTCTAAGTTTTTCAAGTACGTGTTGCATATTATAACTTACGGCTTTTATGGCATGATTATTTTTATTATTTATTTATTGTTTCCTTTAATCATTTGCATTAATCTATTGTTATCTAATTTGCCTTTTCTTTTGGTAAGAAACTTAGATTTTAGTTTCTTGATCAGATTTTTTTTTTATCCATTTCATTCAGTGATTAAAAGAGGAGGTTTACACATGTTTGCTTAAGGTAATTTTATTTTTTTGCATTGCATCATAGCTTTATAATGAAATATGTTTCAAAGTAGGTGAAGGCAATTCAAAATGATGGCTGTCAGACCAATTTTGCACATTGAAGTTGGATTTTGGATCAATGACATTTATTTCTTTGTTTTGTGTTTTTTAGAAATATGGTTTGACAGGCTGTTGGTTAGATTACAGGTTGTTGGTTCTGGTTATGAATTTGCTTAGATTATTGATATTTAACAGGTTGTTATTTAGATTACAAGCTGTTAGATTATGAATTTGACATTTAACAGGTTGTTGGTTAGATTACGAGCTGTTAGATTATGAATTTGACATTTATGGTCATGGATCAATGACATTTATGAATTTCTTTAATTACAGGCGATTGGTTATGGTTATGTGTAAATTATAACATTGAATTCTCATTTTTAATTACACTTTATGGTTGGTCTGGATGCGTTAATTACATGTTAAATAGGTTGTCAGTTAACAACAGGTTATGGTCTGGAATCTGGCTGACAACAATAAGTTGAATAGGTTATGGTCTGGATGCGTTTTAAATTACAGGTTGAATAGGATGATGTGCACATATTGCTTAGATATTACAATGACCGGTTATGATTTTCATTATTTGAAATTTGAATTCCCAATCCTGTTGGTTGTTGCTGTAGGTTATAGCTCAAAAAAAAGTTAAAACAAATCCAAAACAGAGTTATATGTAAGTGGGAAATCCGAGACAATTTTTTTATAGAAAAATTCAATTTGGACAAAAGCCCAAACCGATTAACCGAACCCTTTCCCTTTTTAATAATAAATAAGGTAACCTTTCATAGCTCCAACCATTTCATAAGAGAAGAAAGCGTAGAAAAGGAAAGTTTTGATTCGAGCTTTGTTAGATCATTGCCTGAGTAAACAAGCCGAATCAAACCAAATCAATGAGCTAGATTGGTTTGGTTTGGGTTGAAATTCGCCCAAACCGACTACATAAGTTTGATATATCAGCTCATGCCTGCTTTAAAGGCAGAAGAAGTATCAACTATTCAAAATATAAGGCAATGTTCTCTTTGCTGTTTTCAAGCCATTTTAAGTTTTCAATTTTCGAAAATACTGAAAACACGTTTACTTATCTATTTTCAGAAATGAATTTCCAAAAACGAATTTAAAATTTACAAAGAAAATGGAAAACGCCAAAAAAGTCGCTTTGACGGTTTTCAGTTAAAACCTAGCTAAAACTTCGTTATTTTATTTTTGAAAACAATTTTTCAAAATGACAAAGAGAACGCGTTTTCAACAATCTAAAAATGGACACTCAAAATATAAAATCCAAAATGAATTCAAAACGAAAAACTGAAACACGATAAGAACAGCTACTAAGAGTCATATTCTCTCTTTTCTTCTCTTCTTCGGGTGAGATTCTATATAATTCTCTGTATGTTTACGGCTGGTAGCATCTGGTCTTTAGGTCTCCTCAATTCTCAAGACTTGTTTATCTATGCTATAGGTGTGGGGCCACAAAATATAAAAATTCTAATTGGTCCATTTTGGGAATAGCCCCCGCCCACTAAAACATGAAAAATTGTGTTTTTCATACACCCAATTTTTTTCGAAATAGTCCACTATCCCACCAACTAAAATAATAGTGTTTTTGATTTTTTTTTTGTTATTAGATTTTTCTTTTGTATATTTTCACTTTAAATTACTCTACTATGAACTTTGAAGATTAGTTATAATTTAATTGTGTATAATGTGCTTATTTGGTAATTTAATAATTTCTTGACATTTTTATTTTACGGTTAGGCATCACGACGAAAAATACCTCAGCATCCAAGAACGCATTTTAAAACATTGAGCATAACTAAAGAAAATTGATAATTAATATGACAATCAATTCAACTTCAGTTCATAGCTGCATAAACTACAGTGCACAGAAACAATCAGCATAACACAGAGTGGTAAGCAGATATTAAATTTGTTAGCACAGGAAGTATATAAGTAGAGTAAATAAATGAACAATTAGCCCCCGTTTGGTTCTGATAAATTTTAATCTTAAATCAAAGTCAACAATTAATTTTTACCTCACATTTAATAAGATACACTACTTTTCAACCATACATTTCATCAACTTTTATAAAAATTTACTAAAATTCTGATTTTAATCTACATCAAACATGGGCTCAGTAAAACGAATTTCTAACACGTCACCCCAATAAAAGTATGAATAACATGTTACTAGGGGATTTTAGAAACTTTTCAATAGTTCATTATTCTACGCTGATACTCACCCTATCAACTTAACAGGATTTTGGTGAATATTAAGAGCATATCTTCTTAATTAAGATTAATACTTCAATTACAGTAACAGCTGTTGAAACTGAATAAGCCTTACACTTTCAGCAACTATAGCTATTTCTTTCCATTGTATTTCCATGAAGATATAGCACACTTTCTATTAAAAAGTTGATGTAAAAACTCTCTATTAAAAAGTTTCTGCATCAACCATCAATTTATAACCCACCGCAAGTTACACAATCCTTCACAAAAACAAACCCCACGTTTAATAACCATCTATAAAAGATTGCCATTATCTTTACAAATATAGAAGAAAAATTGCAGTAATAAATACATAATATGAGTGAGTCCCCAACTCCAAGTAGAATGTGTAATAAAACAATTTTATGTTGTTGAGAATAAAGCCAAAGCAAAACAACTATCTCAAAATCTAGAACCTTTAACTTGACAACTTACACACGTGGATCAGAATCTCTCTCTCTAAATTTTAACATCTTCATGTTTCCTTTCATACTGCTTAAAAAACTTATTGCCCATTCATACCATTATATATTTTACAGCCCATGGGCAATAGTCTTATGCGTATTAAAAAATTAGCAGTACAACCCGGATTAAAAATTTCCGAATTTAAATCCTCAATCTGGAAAATCATCTGATCAACCACAGAACCAAATTGACAGAATTTTCATTCAAATAAAAAACAATCAGGCTACTTGCGCACTTAGCAACATCAAATTCGTCCATTTAAAAAACTATTTTTAAATCAATAATCCAGATTCTGACAAAATCAATGTCGTCAACCACAATTGCACAAACAGGTTAATTCAATAAAAAATACCTAACGAAGCTGACGTGAACGCCGAGGCTCCTATGAACAGCAGAGCAATCGATACAAAGGAAGATACCGTACGTCACCGACGCCCAAGTAGGATTCTTCGCATTGCAATCGAAACACATCTGTAAATAAACAAAAAGCAGATCCAAATAAAAACAGTGCAGATCTGAATCAGATCTCCGCATTTGCAATCAAAACTTCCAAAAAAAAAAAAATCAAAAAACGAAAGTAATAAAAAAAAGAAGCAAACCTTGTTATCGGACTTGGTCTTGAGCTTCCGAAAAACTGCATTTTTATCGGCGTAATTATCAGAAGCCATGGCTCTATCACTACAACTTTCAGTTTACGAAATTGACAAGAATATATATATATGTATATAAGATTACCAATCGATGTGTGTGTAGAGAGAGATAGGGAGGCTCTGAGAGGAAGTTATGAGAAAGAGACCTCCCACGGAACCAGAGCAAAAATGAAAGAGGGAACAAAAAGATGAACGAGCAACATTTGCGAAACGGCTAATTTATTAGAGCGCATAAATGCCCCTGCACTATAGGGACTTTTTCGTAAATTAAGATTGCGTGGCATTATTGTCTTTTGCGAACCAAACGGTGGTTGTGGGTGTAAATTTTACTTCTATATGCAAAATTAAAAGAAAGATTTGAAATTTTATTTTGATTTTAATCCAAACTAAACGACGACTATATTCCATCTTTATTTATTATCGTATTTATTGTTCTTATTTTCAGTTATTAATATATTTTAAAATTAGGAAAACAAATTTGTTATGCTTTTGTACTTGTTGTATATGTATTTATTTACACATTCAAAAAGCAAATAAGTTTTTCATGTGATCTTAACGGACTTTTGAATGAAAACCGTCATCGAGAACATGATATACAAATTAGTTTAAGGTTAAAAATAAGAGTACAACAAAAAAATAGGGATTAAATACGATGATAAATAAAAGTTGAAGACCTATATTTTGATTAAAATGTGATGCAACTAAAGAAAATTGTAATATCAATATAATCACCATAGACGTGACACAATATCACGTCCTGCAAATCTTATTGAAAGCTTCATAGAATTAATATTTGACAAAAAAAATTAAGGTTAGGCTCCTTAACTGTTTAGATAATGTTGAAACGACTTCCCAACGTTCAAAAGTGAGTGTTTGATTTCCGACATACTTAACAACGTGCGATTGGATCCATACATCACAAAAAGTGTTCGTTTTACTGTCAAAAAGTCAATTTTTCTTCTAAAAAACTATTATATGTTTACTTCAATTTGAAACTGAAAAATTCAAAACTACAAAAAAAGAAAAAAAACAAACAAACAAACAGTGCAACACCCCCGAATTCTACAAGCCCAGAATATCACTTGGGTTCATAGCATTCGTGAAGTTAGATGCACAATCTTGAACTAAATGAAAAGTCGAGGCATTGAATATCTTGGTCATATTTTCATAAGAAAATAATATATTTAAATACATACAATGTAATAATTAATTAAATCATAAACATTCTAGAATTTCATTAGGAATTAGGGACTTAAATGAGAGTCGAGATAGACGAGATAGATCCGCTCGCTAGCGAGGCAACAACTAGCGGCTGCTAGCAATGTAGCACAAAGCTCTTTGCCTCAAAATTTGTAGCAGCTAATGGCTGCAAGTACAATCGTTCGAACACAGTTTACTTCTTACCCCAGTTTTTCTTTTATTTTTATCCTTTTTCCTTATCTTGTTTTTTAAGTAAATAATACATAGATTCATACTACAATTCATTGAAGGGATGTCATATGTTGATAAATAAATAATTTCACATCCTTACACTAGCATGAAATTAGTTTAAAATCTCAAACTTCAACGATTACGTTTATAGCATTACATTAGCTTGGAAATCATTGCAAGTACGAAGTTCAAATTATTACATGTTCTAAAATAATTTAACCATGACTGGGAAAAAAAAAAAACCAAAAATAACACAAACATTAAACTTGACCCATGACACAAATTGAAATATGACTTTAAAGGGTCATCAAACTTAACACTGATTCTTTCAATTCCGGCACTTCGAACAGAGTGATGTTATTTAGCACCACTGATATTTAACACCAGTATAAATAACAACACTAGTGACCAATGTTATAAAAATCGGACCGGACGGTTCGATCAGAAAAATCGTGAATCGGCCTCTAATCCGATCCGATACTTGTACATTAATTGGAAAACAAAAAATCGGCTAATAAACCATCAACCAACCGGTTTACCCGTGAACCGGAAAATCGGCTGCGGTTTTCCGGTTAATCCGAGTAATATAACTTTTAATAACAAAACATTTTAACTATATTGATGGGACAACTATTACAATAGAAGACTCATATAACTTTTTTTTTATACAAGTGATATTTCTTTAACTCCTTGAAGATTCTTCTTTCAATGATTTAGTGATCTTCTAATGTGAAATACTAGCTCCTTTTTAAGAAGACCGTTCTTCTAATGTTGTAGTAATCTTCCAATGTGGGGTACTAATCAATTGCCAATTCTAAGTGTTTAATATTTTACTTCATCATTTTTATTAAAAAGTCATAACCGCCAACAAGATTATATTCACAAACAATTTCAGTTTGAACAAAGCAAATTATTTTAGATATATTAATGGTTAGTTTTTGAGGTTATAAAATAAATTACCATCATAAATCTAATTAACAAACATGGATTATATTTACTTTGAATTAATAAATTAAAATAATTATAGTTATGATATTTTATAGTTTATTTGTGTATTTATTTACTCATTTTGTCATCCAGTTCGACCATTTAACCCTCGACCCTCTTCCTTGTTCGGGACGATGCCCAGGTCGATTTTTAAAACTTTACTAGTGATATTAAATTATAATTTTAACTAAATATAAGGAATTATGACCCATTTAATAGGACAACTAATATATATGATGTACTGATATGTGGAACACTGGTGCTACATAGCACCATTCCTCCAAATAGCATGCACCACCATCTAATTGCCTCTGCACAATCCTAATACTAATATGTAAAAGAGGAAATCGGAGGAACAACGCCCCATGTAGTAAACAGAGTGAGGATGGGGCACATGGTCACAGCCCCAAAGCCTTTTGTTTTGTTTTATTTTATATTTTTCAATTTAAACTATATTTAAAAATAAAAATAATATTAAAATAAATAAATAGTTAAACGAGTTGGTAAATGGAGATTTTTAATCCCCATTCCCGCCTCGCTTCCCAAAAATACCGATTATACATGGATGGTAATGGTTGCCCCTCCCTATCACCATCCCTAAATGAGTGCATGGACATTCCACGGGAACAACTCTTGCGTGCATCACAAATATATTTAACGTGAATCCATACATTCGATCATATTTAAAGAGTTTAGGAGTATATTCAAGTCTCGTAGGACAACATTTTGTAACTATAGAGATCAATATAAACAATTAAACAATTAAAATAATGCAACATAACTTCATGAGTATAAACAATTAAACACAAGAGATCAATATAAATCAAGCAGATAACTACTATACATTATAACCATAAAATTAAAACGAAAATGGGGGACTTCACGTTATGAAAGAAATTCGTTGCTAGACCATAAATATGTTGTTTTACTTCATTCTTACTTCTTGAGAATAAATGAAAGTGTGGATGTCTTTGAGATATGGGGAATGAGAGAATTAGAGTTGCAAAATAAATTTTGAGTGTATGCTATTGAGGTTAGAGAAAGCTTTGTCCCTTTTCACCAGCATAAAAATTTTGTCAAGTTGAAGTATGAGTAATATGAACTCTCCACTGGTGAAAACCAGAGTATAGAATTGAGCAAGATATAGCAATTTAGCCATATCAAAAGTAGCAAATGAGGTTCTTGGACTCAAACATAAAATGCAAATAAGGAGCTCAGTAACTGTTTCTAGAAAACAATTATTCAATTCTTGTAAGATTGAGTCTATCACCCAATAATACAAATCAACATAAAATCGATGATAATAAGTCACCTGCTAAACTCCATGCGTAGGTCGGCCTTTCAATACTACAATATCCTCCATATTGAACACTACAATATGTCAACCAACATAAAACTCAATCACATCACTCAACAAATTATCCCAACCATTGTCCCTCATGTTCTACAATATATACTTACACAAATTCAATAACATCATAACATTCTGAATGTCCTAATCATTTTTCTATAAGGCTTATGAAAAATCACTAGTAATTACAAGAATTTCAAACATAAAGTGGAGACTAAACACAAACTTAAAATCTTGCATAGTGCTCATATGTCTTATGGTCATTGATCTCTGCTCCGAATTTATGTCATCTTCTGATTTTTTCTCGAGAACATTTATGATATTATTAAACATACTAATAAAATGAGTAATTGTGACTAGATGTATCACATTGTCATACCAAACTCATTTCTTGAAACTTACCGTTGCTGCTACAAAGTTCTCCAATATTAAGCTTCATCAAAATCTTCAAATGGTAACTTGCTCGAAGAGCACCTATAGACTTACATGATGTACCCACAAAATTGACAATAATAGTAAGCATTTTAAAATAATCACTAAGCATATTATTCCTACGTGCCATATAAACAACTGCTAACTGAAGTTAGTGAGCAAAACAATGAACATACAAAACATAGGATTCTCCTTTAAAATCAAAGCTTTCAATCCATTGAATTCATATAAAACATTGCTTGCTTCATCATAACCTCGACCTTTAGACTAGATATGCACAACCCATGTATAGAAAATATTGCGTCAATGGCATTCGTGAGTGACTTGGCACAAGTATCAGGGGAAATGCCCAAAAAAGCTCCTTGACTTGTCCACTTTTGTCCACGAAACCTCAAAAGAACTGCCATTTGTTCACTCACGGAATTATCACAAGACTTATGAATCAAAATTGTAAACAAAGAATCACTCATCTCCTTCTTAATAGCTCTAGTTGTCCCTACGATGCTATAGTTAACCAAATCCTTTTAGATTCCAAGGACATTACTAAATACTACGTCTTTGACTTCCTCACAACATGCTGCATACCAGTCTAGTAGCTCAATTAAATTTCCTCGATTAAGTGTCTCTTGTCACTCATTATGACCACAGAAATGCCAATTCTTGCGTAGCATCTCATCCGATAACTTTGTTGTTGCTTATTACTTTGGCTAGAAAAAGCAAAGGAGATACAATACATTTGATTCATCAAGTTGGTGCACTTAGCGAAAGCTTGATTGTGAGCACTATCAAAGAGACTAACGCTATCTTTTAAAGTCCTTTTGTGCTTCTAATCCCCAAAACTAGTCTTAGTGAATGCATGTCCTCCCTCACTATTAGGTTTGAATAAGTAGCAATACAAACAATAAATTGTATTCTTTTCTATACTGTATTCTAACCAATAAAATTCAGAGAATCATGATTTCCTAAAATACCTATTATCATTTTTCACCGGTCTTTTTGAAAAGTTATGTCCATGTGCTTGATAAAGACCTTTATCTAAGTTTGTCATTATAACATCATCTCTGATATTAGGATCATATGACTCGATAGGGAGACATTTTTCTATATTAGACAAAATCATCAACATTGAATTGAGCTTGAGACCTCTTTATGTTATCAATGGCTAACAAATCATGTGCTCTATTAAGAGCAGTAGCGAGACTAGATGCACCATACCACTGGAACAACTAGTTTGGGACTTTTGTTTTAGTTGAAAAATTGTTTCATAATTTGTATAAAAATTAAACGTAATTTTAGAAACTTAATTTTCAACTATCACCAATTTTCAATTTTCAACACCAACAAGACAATAATTCCAATTTCTAATACTTTTGCATATTACTTGTCACATATTCACAAATCATATATTACAAGTTCAAGTTCCAAAATCACAAATCGCAAATTACAAGTTCAAGTTCACAAATCACTTCAAGAGTTCAAGTTCTAAAATAATATAGCATAAAAAAGGGGGATGACTCATAGACAGTGGCAGCGACATGTAGTGGTGGAGTGGAGACAATTGCGATCTGATGATGGAGAGGCCGTGGAACTGAGTTGCTGAAGCTTGAAGGAATCACGATTGGCTATGGGAGGGAGAGTCGAGCTGTCGAGGTTTCCTTTGCTTGCCGCGATTTTGGAATTTTGGAGCAAATCATTTGAAGTGAAGAGTGAATACGTATCCATACAAACACGGACCAAGTCAGTAGGGCCTTGTTTGGGGCAATTTAATAAAAATGGTCAAGCCCAAAGAAAAAGTCCCACTCAACAAATTTAAAAAGAAAAACAAAAATTCTGGCAAACCGCTCGCTGGAGGCTCAAGCGACGAGCGATTTAAAGAGCATCAAATGAAAATACGAGAGGAATGCATAAACCTAACCTTTAAAGAGCATCAAATGAAAATAAAACAGTAAATGAGTAGGCACCATCTCCCGTAAGAAGATAAAGTAGTAAAAATAAACTAAAGACCTTTAAAACTAGAAAGAAACTATATGGATTTGCACAAGAGCATGTAGTCCTCGAGGAAACTCCCTTCCCTTATAATTGCGTGTTTCATGTTGAAATTGGAAACATGGGATGGAATGGGGTTCAAAACCTTGTACTATATGTATGTAACGAAACAAAATTTTTAAATTGCATATTTTGAATTGTCAATTTTTTACAAATTTAAAATGTAGTGCCGAAACAATGTTAGATAAATATGTACCTCTCAGTAGAAAAACTTTACAATTTAGTCCTTTTGGAAAATATAACACATTATTTAAAATTTCGAAGACGAGAAAAAACAATTCGTTATACGTCAAGAAATAATTTTTTTATTTTAAGTGGCTTAAGACTTGAACAGTATGTTTGAACGAATGCCTTTATGTAGGTCGAGCCCAACATACTCATCTCTTGGCTAGCTATGTTGCACTAAAATATCATACGAAATTCAAAGTGCTCGACGTACAATGTATATTGGTTTTGATAAAAAGTGTTTGATAATTGGTTTTGATCATTTCTATTTTCAAGTAGCCTCTTCCATTTCGTAACTACACCAATGAACATGATTAATGGAATTTTTCTGTTCCTTAGCTTGTGGACTTCCCTATCTGATATAACAATTGGGGTTTCCACGTCGAACAAGTTTTCTTTGTACATCCAAAGATTGATGATACACCATATGGTCAGATTCATGCACGTGTCTCCGAATCATGAACACATAAAAAGTTCTAGTGGTAGAGCCAAATGGCATGCCACATTTTCAACCTTCTTGAGAATTTTAAAAGGTACGTTAAATTGTGGTCTTACTTTTTATTTCTTACCAAATTTGAAGATACCCTTCATTGGTTCTACTTTTGGAAAATCTTTTTCACACCTTAAATTCTAGGTTTTCTCTTCTATATGCGAAACTCTTTTGTTAATCTTTATTCTGACTATAACATTGTCCTGAAGTGTCCCCTAGAAACTATTTGGATCCAAAACTTCTTTTATCTAACTTTGTACTAATGAACATGGTATCACTTTTGCCATGGAGCGCTTCATAAGAGGGTCTCATTGCGTGCCCATGTGTCATGGGACGAATATTCATGCTTTGATTTTCAAGGATTGTCAAAGCAAAAGAGTGCCTCAGCCACTGAGGCTCTCCCGAGCCAAGGAATTTGAGTATTGTTACTTGATCGAAAACATGATTGGAGGCCAACATCACGTGCATAGTATGTACTTGAACAATGTAAGATAGTTGATTTTTTACCTAATTACCTTCGATACACAGGCTTGACCATTGGTCGAGACGTGTTCTTTTAATTTTTGACGAATTATTATTTGACGGTATCGTCTCATCTTGATTTCTATAAATAATTTCACATTTTTACATGATATATACTCGACTGCAATACCTCATATTGAAAAGAATTTCAGAAATAATATTTTGTATCGGTCATTGTTAGTTACTCGACCCCAAAAATTAACGCTAATTTTGGTAACTGTTTTAAGATCTATTGTGTGGGTTATTGAATCGATCGACCTCAACCCAATTACCTCTTGTTGGGAATACATTTAACTAGGTACAAAGCATGTTAGGCTAAGCTCAAACGTAGGTTATTATTTTGCGAAGTAATTATTTATATAGGCCTTTCTTTATAGGTTACATTAGAGAGAAAATGAAGAAAAGTATGCGCTTACTATTTTCTTATGAAGTAAAAATGACACAATATATCCTCAAAGCAGAAGAACCACATATCATGAGCATGATTTCAAAATGTACTCAGAACTCGTATCTTGCCTGCTTGTGGCTGAACAAAAGAATGAACTGCTGATGAAAATCATGGGTTACGTCCACTGGTTCTATACCATTACCTGAAGCAAATGGTATTACATTACTTGAAACAAATACAATATCAAGATAAGAACGTGGACGTGGACACGAATTTGGACGTGTCGTGCGCGTGAAATAAATTATAGACGAAATAATCAACAAAATTATCACCAACAAGAAAATAATTTCAAAAGGCACAAAACAAATTAAAGTAGCATATCCAAAAAGGAGTATGAAGAAAGTTGATTTAGATCTGAAATGAAAGGGCATTGGGCAAGTACCTGTGGTACGACAAAACAACTTGTGGATCTCTACCAAAAATCAATCAAGGGAAATGAAAAAGTGAAGACAAATTTTATTGATTAAGATGGTCCAATTGATGTGATTCATTGGATGTCTCTGATTTCATTACTGATCCAAATGAGAATATTGATCATTTGATTGAGGGTGTTGCAATGAAAGATATAGATTAGTTTACTTTCTAATATTTTCTTTCGTTTTAAAAATTCAATTTAAATTATGTTCTTATTTTTCGCAAAAATATAAAATTATATTATGCATAGTTAATTTTATAATTCTGAATTATGTTTACTCTTTTAAATTTAAATTCACGTTTTTTTTAAATGTATCTGTTTTCTTATATATTCACAACAGATTGCCAAGATACTTGCTTGATTGATAGTGCAACTATACATACTATTTTCATGATAAAAAATAATTTTTAGATTTAACATTAGCAAAAATATTTTTAATACGATATCAGGTGCATCGAATATCGTTGAAGGCTCTAGAAGAGTTTGTATTATTTTACCAAATAATAAATAATTATATATTGACGATGCACTTTATTTAAGCAAAATCAGAAAAAATTTACTTAGTTTTAAAGATATCCGATGCAATGAATATCACATTGAGACGATACAAGAAAATAACTTCTTTTTTATCTGGTCAAAGAAGATAATAGAAAAACTTCATGCACTCCCATCTGGTATGTATTTAAATTTACAAAAATAGTCGAATCAAATATTATCACGAACCGAAGTTTGTTGATCCAAAAAATTTTATATTTTGGTATGATCGACTTGGGATATCCGGAGTTATAATGATGCATCGAATAATAAATAACTCACATGGACATCCTTTAAAAAACCAAAAAGATTCTTTTACCTGTCCATGTGTGGCTTGTTCGTAAGGCAAGTTAGTCATTAGACATTCGGCTACAAAGGTCAATATTGAATCTCTAACTTTCTTGAAAATGATTAATGGAGATATATGTAGGCCAATATACCCACCATGTGAACCATTTTGTTATTTTATAGTATTGATTGACCCTTCTAGTAGATGGTCTCATGTTTGCATACTTTCCATTATGAATGTAGTTTTTGCTAGACTACTTGCTCAAATTATAAGATTACGAGTGTAATTCCCCGATTAATCAATTAAGACTATTCGTCTTGATAATGCTGGTGAATTTAGATCACAAGCATTTGATAATTATTGTATGTCCACTGGAATTGTTGTTGAACATTCGGTTTCCTATGTCTATACACCAAATGGTTTAGCGAAGTCATTTGTTAAACGTCTACAACTTATTGCTAGACCATTACTTATGAAAACAAAACTCACAACTTCTGTTTGGGGTCATGCCGTATTACATGCTGAGTCATTAATTCGTATCAGACCAACTATATTATCAATATTCACATTTGCAACTAGCATTTGGTCATGAACCTAATATTTCTCACCGCGGGTTTTTGGTTGTGCTGTTCAAGTCCCTATTTCACACCCACAACAGACTAAAATGGGTCCCTAACGAAGACTTAGGATTTATGTAGGTTTTGATCCCCCATCTATTATTAGGTAACTTGAACTTTTAACGAGTGATTTATTTACTACACATTTTGCATATTATCATTTTGATGAAATGACTTTCCCAATTTTGGGAAGGAAAAACATACATCCTGATAAACAAGGTGAAATTTTTGGAATGAAATAACTCTATTTCATTTTGATTCCCACAGCAATCAATGTGAGCAAGAGGTTGAAAAAAATATTCATTTACAAGGAGTTACAAATCAATTACCAGATATATTTTAAATACAAGAAACGTGACAATGTCATATATACTAGTAGAAAACGTTCCAGAAAAAATTGATATCCCTATAGGACAATTTGTTGTAGCAAATGAATCTCAAATACTCCAGAAGTGTGGTCGACCAGTTGGTTCAAAAGATTCTATACCTAAAAAAGAAAAGTACAAGAGAAAAATCAACCAAAGATTTCAGAAGAAATAATATTAGAAAAGATTGATCTATCAAATATTGAAAATATGGTTCTTGAAGAACTACAAGTGTCCAAAAATAATGAGATCTCAATAAATTATATGTTATCTCATAAATTATAAAAAAGAAATAATGTTGTTATAGACAATATTTTTGCCTTCAACGTGGCTCTTGATATTATGCAAAATGAGGATTCCGAACCACTGTCTGTTAAAGATTGTCAAAATAAAAATGATTGACCAAAATGAAAAGATGTCATAGAGACGGAATTGAATTCCTTAGAGAAACAAAAAATGTTTGAACATGTAGTTCGAACACTTGAAAATGTAATCATGTTAGATACAAATGAGTTTTTGTACAAAAGAGAAATGAAAATAATGAAATTATAAGATACAAAACTCGACTCGTAGCTCAAGGTTTCTCACAAAAATCAGGAATTAATTATAAGGAAACATATTCTCACGTAATGGAGACCATCACTTTTATATTTTTAATTAGTTTGACCGTGTCACAAAAACTCGATATGTGCCTTATGGATGTTGTGACTGCCTATTTATATGGTTCGCTTGATAGTGACATATATATATATATATATAATTTCTGAAGGACTTAAAGTGAGAGAAACAAATGATACATGCCCGAGAACCATGTTCTCAATTAAACTGCAAATATAATTATATAGATTGAAATAATCCGGACGCATGTGGTAGCCTTAGTGAATACTTGTTGAAGGAAGGCTATAAAAATGATGATGCCTGCCTATGTGTTTTCATAAAGAAAACAAATATTAAATTTACAATTGTGACAGTTTATGTTTATGACTTAAATTTAATTAGAACTTCTGAAGAGCTCAATTGAAAAATGAATTTAAGATGAAAGATTTGGAAAAAATCAAATTTTGTCTCGGGTTGCAAATTGAAAATTTTCCAAAATGATTATTTGTTCATCAATCTACATATACAGAAAAAAGTCTTAAAATGATTTTATATGGATAATGCACATCCATTGACATCATCTGTGGTTGTTCGATCACTTGATATGAAAAAATGATCATTTTCGTCCATTTGAAGATGGAGTAAAGTTTTTTGGTCCTAAAGTACCATATCTTAGTACAATTGGAGCATTAACCTATCTTGCAAACTTTACTTGACTCAACATAGTTTTTCCTGTAAATCTCCTTGCAAGATATAAATCTACATCAACACAAAGACATTTGAATAGTGTTAAACATATTTTTCGTTACCTAAATGGTTTTATTGATTTGTGAGTATTTATTTTCAAAAGTCATGATCTGCTTTAGTTGGATATGCAGATGCAAATTATCTGTCTGACCCACATAAAGCTAAATCACAAACAGGATACGTGTTTACACGTGGAGGAACAGCTATATCATGGAGATCTGTGAAACAATCCTTAACAGCAAGATTCTTAAATCATTTTGAAATTATTGCAATCCATGAAACAGGTCGAGAATGTGTATGGTTGAGAAACATGACCCATCAATCCAAGGATCGTGCATATTAATTTCAACAAAAGATAATCTAACAATTTTGTATGAAAATAATGCTGCTTGTATTGCACAATTTAAAGGAGGTTATATCAAAGGTGGCCAAGAAACATTCTTCTCCAAAATTCTTTCATACACAACAGCTTCAAAAAATGACGATATCAATATTCAACAAATTCGTTCAAGTGACAGTGTGGCTGATTTATTTACAAAAGTACTGCCAACATCTACATTCAAGAAATTGGTTCACGAGATTGGAATGCGTCGACTCAAAGATTTCCAGTGTTCAACATCAGGGGAAGTAGCTGTACTCTTTTTCCTTTGTTAGGTTTTGTCTCACTGGGTTTTCCTAGCAACGTTTTAATGAGACTGCATTTATTTTTAATTCTCCAAAATAACTGTACTTTTTTCCTTCGTTTGATTTTTTTTGTTACATTGAGTTATTATCAAATAAGGTTTTAACAAGGCAGTTATTGTACAAATAATAATTAAATGTGGAGTGTTGTAAAATAATGAGATGATTATTGATGATTATTCTGTATTATCATAATATATAGATAAGTCGTATCTAGTTCAGAAAGTCTATTTCATTCCAATTGTAACTCTTATTTTATACCCTATAAATACTGGTCTTGATATTGTAACTCTTATTTTAGACCCTATAATATTGATCTTGATTCTTAATAATATACATACTTGAGTTTTAACTCTTATATTTTCCCCTCCTCTTGTTCTATTATTTTTATAACAAAAATGATGCTTATTAGAGTGTAGGTGGTGAAGATACGAGCCATAGAAAGAATTAATTTGAATTCGGTTCACATAAGATATTCCAACAGAGATAAAAATTGAACTGGATCAGACTTCACTAGTGGCCAAATCCTCTTCCATCAGGGCCCGAAACTTGAGTATACACTCGATGTGTTTCTCGAAAATGGCCGCCTATTTTATCGTTTGATGAACTTGAACTGGAGTGGAGCTGATCATCAAGCAGATTTATGGAAATCTCACCATTTGCAGCGAAAGTTGAGCAAAGAATTTTTTAATGAACATTTCTGCAGGACTTCATAATTAAGAACCTTATTAGTACTAAACTAGAACATTTCATTGCTGATGTTTTATGCATTCTTGTTTTAGTTCTAGTATGCAGGGTAGGGCTGTAAATTGATCGGATTTGGACCGAATTTGCTTATATTTGATTCGATCCGATAATAATAATTATCTGATCCAATCCGATCCGATCCGATAATCCAACGGATATTTGATTTTAAATCCATATTCATTTTTTCTATGTTATCGGATATCTGATCCGATAATCCGATCCAAAATTAAAGAAATTAGAAAATAAAAATCAATGTTGGAATCAACTTATTATTATTATTATTATTATTGNCGGATATTTGATTTTAAATCCATATTCATTTTTTCTATGTTATCGGATATCTGATCCGATAATCCGATCCAAAATTAAAGAAATTAGAAAATAAAAATCAATGTTGGAATCAACTTATTATTATTATTATTATTATTGTTATTGTTATTTTTCTAATTTTTTAGTTCTTAAACGGGTTTAATAATTATAAATTTCCCAACTTTTTTGTGTTTTGAATTTGATGACTTTTTAATTCTAAATTTATTTATTTTTTCATTATTTATTTTAGTCACAAATAACATGCCATAAAAAATAAAGAAATTAGAAAATAAAAATCAATGTTGGAATCAACTTATTATTATTATTATTATTATTATTATTGTTATTTTTCTAATTTTTTAGTTCTTAAACGGGTTTAATAATTATAAATTTCCCAACTTTTTTGTGTTTTGAATTTGATGACTTTTTAATTCTAAATTTATTTATTTTTTCATTTATTTATTTTAGTGACAAATAATATGTCATAAAAATATTTTACCGATTCAATTATTTATAACAAATCGGATCGAATTGTTATCGGATCAGATTGACATATATCCATATTTGATCCATTTGATTAACGGATTCAGATCTTAATCGAGTTATCGAATTGAGATTCTAAATCCATCTCCCATTAATTTCGTCGGATATCCAATCTATTGACAGCCCTAATGCAGGGTCTCTTTAAGCACAAAAGAACAAGGAAAATGGGAAACACTTAAAATATTGGCCTAAGGCAGTGGATTTTATGTCCCAGTTTGGTTTAACTAAAAAATTAATAAAAATCAAAGTTAAAATAAACAATAAAATTTAATTATACATTTCGTTGGATCAACAATTTTTATCAATTTTTCAACCACACGTTTCATCAACTATACAAGGATTGTGTTGACATCCGATCTGTGTCATAATTAAGTCTGTTTGTTATATGCACTTAACTCGTTCTAAATTAAGGTCGAATCTGCAAGGTCAGCTCGGCATTGTATGTTGATTTGACGGCAACCAATAAGGACTTAAGTCATTGACACAAATTCCCAACTCGATACTGTTGTTGTTGACAAAACACGAATATAAAAGATATAGACACATCATTTCCTATAAAAAGGAGGACGGTATCCTTAGAGAAAGGGGAATATGAATCCTAACAACTTCATATTTGAAATGTCTCATTTGATAAAAATTCTTGTAATCTGTAAGTAACTATCAATTAAAAACCTTATTTACACTTGAAGTTGGTTTGAATTTTATTTATACAATTTTCGACGTCAACAGATTGATTTGATTAGCTATGGACGGCGTGTGCTCTTGGTGGGACCTTTTAAGATACTATTCCTTTGACTCTTGAATTTAAGAAATCAGGAGGTGAGGTTGAAAGTTACTTACTTTCACATTTTATGCCTGCTTTTTGACGATGCATTTTGTTCTCTAAAATACTTTCACGAGATTTCAAGGGCTGATTCTCTTTACCATTTTCAAGTCATTTTCTGTTTTCGATTTTTCAAAATAGTGAAAACGCGTTTTCTTTCCTATTTTCGAAAATGTATTTTTGAAAACAAGTTAAAAAAATTATAAAGAAATTGTCGTTTTGGGTGTTTTCAGTTATAATCATGTCAAAATTTTCAAAATGCGTTTTTGATGTTTTCAAAACAATTTTTTCAAAATGCCAAAAAGAACACATTTTCAACAATCTCAAAATGAACACTCAAAACACAAAACCCAAAATGAAATTAAAACTCGGAACTGAAACACAAA
>CAIGRP010117986.1:0-31595 GCA_903798385.1 Fraxinus cuspidata
CATTAATAAAATGACTTTTCGAAATTAAATAGATGAAAATGATTAGCAAAATATTATTGAAGAAATATTTTTAAATGTAAATCTGCATTGTCTCAAGTCAAATATGAATCATTCGAAAATCACGAACAATGTATTCGATTTGTACGGGGTTTGATTGTGCCTCCCTAACTAAAAATTTCTGCGTCCGTCCCTGTTAAATTGTGTGTTATTTGCAATAAATTTCATTAGCAAGGTGAATTAGCAATTAAAAGGTTGATTTAGGCTGAATACTGTACAAATAGACTCACAATGACCTTTAATTAATTTTTTACTATCTCACGTGGAGAGGGTGGAAGAGTATGAGTGTACAAATGTGATGCACAGGAACTAATGAATAACAAACAAAGAACGCGATTAGGATGATTACTCATTGAATCGACAGAACTCCGAGCTAATATCTATTGAACGACCAGAAAGAACACTTCCAAGATTCCAACTCTATTAATTCAAAAAACCACCAATTGGAAATAAGAAGTGCACTAGTATTTAAATTAACCGGTGGATTGTGCAGGCAGAGGTGTACCTGGTGATTAGGGTGTGGCGGCCAATGATAGTGCATGCCATCGGCGCGTGTATCCCATGCACAGCTATGACGACGGCGTGTGGGGTGGATTTCGATGATGACGTCAAAAGGCATAATGTCTTCGACAACTGACGGACCCTACGGTTTTATCAAATTTTAGTTTTGAGCAATACGGTGAATCTAGACGACTTTGCCCTTGGATGTTCATATGCCGAGTGTTGTTTTACGTTGCCAAAGTTGATGGAAGCTTTGGGAGATATAGCAGTAGCCCTAAAATGGTGAATTTGAATCTCTCGAGATTAACGGACCTTCAGACGTGGATCGTTTTGTATCGTGTTCTTTCTCTTTTATTATTGCAGTTACTGTTATCGTATAGGGTTACAATTTTCTTTTCGCATTAGAAGTCTCGTATAAGGTGATGCTAGAATTGAGGTTACTGTGAAGGGATAACCATTGCCTCTTGATATACCTAGAAATTATGCGTTTATTATTTGTCTTGAATTCTTTGCAAATTTGTTACAAATTAATTTTTCACAATTAGAAGTTTTGTGCATTTTTTGCTAAAATGACAACATATTTTGAGTGTGTTTTTGTTATGAAAAAAATGGGATTTTTCAATTTAGAAAAAGATTTTTTATATAAAACTATTGATGACAAATGTAGGTCTAAGGCAAGTATGAAAAGTAAAATGTGTTTAAGAGCAGAAAACTTGGACATGGTTGAAAAGAATTGTCATAGGAAGGATAATAAAAGGAAAGATGAGGAGAGAGGTGGGGCGAATATTGTCATTGGGTCGAGTGATGACTCGTGTGAGGTTTATTAATTGTAAACATGATTACTGCATATGCATCTACACTAATCTTTTCTGTATGTGTGTGATTGTTTAATTTTGTTGCATGGTTATATGTCCATCTCAATATGTTTGATATGTGCATTTGCAAAAATTTGAGAGCAACTGATTACTTTGTGTAATGAGTGTGCACGCATGGTAGGTTGAGATCTATGGTGTACTCCTTTTAATCTGAGAGCAGCGTTAGAAAGTGTGGTAATGAGAAGAAAGAGGGACAACCATTTACTCTTTTATCTTTGTGAGTCTATGTGATTTGTGAAATTATGTGAGACAACTATATGAGGGTTATCTTCTTTCTCTTTGTGAGCCATTTTATAAGTATATTGAAGTAACCAACTCTTTCTTATATTCTCTCTGTGAGTGCCACCTTCACCCTTTCCTTTCTGGGATGAATCCTTTGTGAATTTCTTGGGCATTGGACAACCTCACTGAAACACCATGCGCAGTCAATTTAAATTGAGTCATAACCTCTTTGGTCGCTAAAGATGTTGATTTCTGTCAAAGTGGATTTGTGATGCATTGATAGTAAGTGTGAGGATATATTTTGGTAATATTGAATATAGGGGTACACTGATGCTATTTACTAAGGATGTGGAGTGTGACATTTGGATCACGAGTGGAGATGTGATTAAATGCTGGAATCCTTTCTATGTGAAGACTCTAATCAGGTGGAGTGCGAGAGAAACACATCTATTACTTCTTTTAAGTGAAGACTCATTATCCACTTAGATTGGAAGAATTGAGGTGGTGATTAGGATTATCTCAAAGACTTAGGATCTATTGTGGAAGTTGAGAGAGATGAAAATGGATTGTTTACTAGAAGAGGATTTGTGCAAGGCTATTAAGTCCGTAATGGATAAAGACAATAAAATAGGTTGCCTGGTTAAGGAAAACCATGCAAAGTGGAAAGAAACCTTAACAGATCCAAGTTTTATGAAAAACTACATAACATAAAATCTTATAACCACATTTTGGTTATGCTCATTTTCTATATATCTTGCTCAACTTTTCACAGCATTTCTTTTTATCATTATTGTTGGATTTGTTGGCACTGATGGACCCTAGAGGTCCTGGGGGTTATGTGACCTTCCAACTTTTGAGATTTTATGTTTGGTATCGATTGAAATCTAAATTTTAATCTAAATCAAAATTATCAATTGATTTGAATAATATATTTCTTGGAATCCATTACTGTTTAACTTTGATCAAAATTTACTAAAAAATTTATTTTAATATATGCCAAACAAGGGCAAAATTATAATAAATATGGTTTTTCTCTTTTCTCTTGTTCTCTTTTACTATTTTCTTCACACCTTTTAAAAAAAATCTTAATCCTTCTAATTTTTTAAAATTTGAATATAATTTCTCTATAAATTTTCACATTTACTATAAATTTTCATTTTCCAATCAAATTTTCAAGTAATTGAACCTAAATTTGCATTTTCTCATGTCAAATTGTGNATTTCTTGGGCATTGGTGTTGGAGTGACTTTGTGGTACGCGGGTCAATTTAAATTGAGTCATAACCTCTTTGGTCGCTAAAGATGTTGATTTCTATCAAACTGTGTATATAGAATGTGTCTGAACTCATTATATACAATTTGACTTATATTTAACGAATTGATTGATTATTAGTATTGAATATTAGTTATATATTTTTCCTTTAGATTACTTGAATTAATTGTTTATATCAAATACATTATAAGATTTTAAACGTAAGTATGTATTTTCTTGTGATGAACATAACATTAATAAAATGGCTTTTCGAAATTAAATAGATGAAATTGATTAGCAAAATATTATTGAAGAAATGTTTTTTAAATGTAAATCTGCATTGTCTCAAGTTAAATATGAATTATTCAAAAATCAAGAACAAAGTATTCGATTTGTACAGGGTTTGATTGTGTCATCTAACTAAAAATATTTGCCTCTGCCCTTGTTAAATTGTTGGTGTGTTGTTTGCAATAAATTTCACTTTGTGGTGCGTGGGTCAATTTAAATTGAGTCATAACCTTTTTGGTCGCTAAAGATGTTGATTTCTGTCATAGTGGATTTGTGATGCATTGGCAGTAAGTGTGAGGATATCTTTTGGTAATATTGAATATAGGGGTACACTGATGCTATTTACTAAGGATGTGGAGTGTGACATTTGGATCACGAGTAGAGATGTGATTAAATGCTGGAATCCTTTCTATGTGAAGACTCTGATCATGTGGAGCGCGAGAGAAACACATCTATCACTTCTTTTAAGTGAAGACTCATTATCCACTTAGATTGGAAGAATTGAGGTGGTGATTAGGATTATCTTAAGGACTTAGGATCTATTGTGATTTACCGTTGGACATGAGTTTAGTGATCAGTCCAATGAGCATAGTGGGCGATGAGATGAGATATGTGTTCTCAAAATATGAACAACAAGTAATGACATATAATAAGTGCGATGAGATTTTTTCGTGGGGTCATTTATGCATTTTTTTGTATATGTGTTGGTCGTTTGATTGATTAACTTGGTTTTAGTTTGTTGTTCTATGTGAACGTGTTTAAAAAGATCTATGTGTTAACCTATGTTATAACTTCATCGCATGTTTATTTGCTCTGATTGATTACTGTGATTATCTGTTTTTACTTAGGTATTTTTTGACCTTAGCCTTGTTGAGTACATGACGCGTGGTAATATTTGTTATAATTGACCGTTTTGCGCACTGTTAGTGACATGAAAAATTAGGTTGAGAGCACTTCAAAAAAGTATTAAGAATGTAATATTTCGACTTCATTTGATATTCCGTAATTATCTTGAAAATTGATGTTAAAAAGTTCCATTTTTAAAAAAAAAATTACGTGTAATGTACTTTTTTTTCTTTTGCCATATCATCATTTTCTAAAATTTTTGTAAATGGATAATTAGAACAAAACATTCTTATATTTCAATGTTATTGTGCAAAATGTCTACCTTTATTTTTTTGGCATTTTTCATCCCCAC
Organism: Fraxinus cuspidata; assembly: GCA_903798385.1. Classification (NCBI taxonomy): domain Eukaryota; kingdom Viridiplantae; phylum Streptophyta; class Magnoliopsida; order Lamiales; family Oleaceae; genus Fraxinus; species Fraxinus cuspidata. The sequence continues at coordinate 4,392 of CAIGRP010117986.1, forward strand.
TTTCACCTTCCATTGTGAAAATCATCATTTTCATCTAATTTCTCAATAAAAAAAATATAAAATGACAAATATACACTCTTATTTAAATAAAACAAAAAAATAAGAAAAGAAAAGAAAAACTGAAGAACAAATTGCAATCATACACTCAAACATTTTTTAAAAAGTGCAAAGAAGTCCAAAATAAATTATTAAAATGGTAATTAGTACAAAACGTCCATACCTTTCAATATTATTGTACAAAACGTACATACTTTCATTTTTTGATACCCTTATTTTTACATTTTATCGTGAAAATCATCATTTTCATCTATTTTCTCAATTAAAAGTTGTAAAATGACAAATATATCATCTTTTTTAAATAAAAAAAATAAAGAAAAGAAAAATAAAGAATTCATTACAACGATATTCCTAAATTTTTCAAAAAAAAAAAAACAAATAAATAATTAAAAAAAGAAACTGATTTTTCGTTTTTTTAATTTTTATTTTTTAATTATGTATTTGAAATTTATTTTTTTTTTTAATTTTGGGACTATGATGCAATTTGTTTGTTATTTTTCTTTTTGTTACTTTTGTCTTATTTAAGTAGGAGGGTATATCCGTCATTTTACAGCTTTTAATTGAGAAAATAGATGAAATGATGATTTCTGATGTAATTTGAAATAAGGGTGAAAATGTCAAAATGAAAAGTATGGACGTTTTACACAATAATATTGAAAGGTATTGACGTTTTGTGCTAATTGCCCTTTTAATAATTTATTTGGACTCATTTGCTCTTTATAAAAAAGTTTTGGAGTGTGATTGCGATTTGTTCTTTAATTTATTTATTTTATTTTATTGAATGTTATATTTGTCATTTTATATTTTTTATTGAAAAATTGGATAAAAATATTAATTTCCATTTAAAATGTGAAAATGCTAAAAAAAATTAAAAGATACAGACGTTTTGCATAATAAATTTTTTTTTGATATAATTATTGTTTTAAATTTGTCATAGCATTCATTAGCTAAACGAAAAATTTGAAACTGTTCCACAGTAAGTTTAATGAAAAATAATGAAAGTTTTTCCTCACGTAAATAACTCTGCATTATTAAATCCATAATGAAAGTTTGTCCTCACGTAAATAACTCTGCATTATTAAATCCATGTACCTTATCTGCTGACACACGAGGAAACCATGCAAATTTTTATTCAAAAATTGCGAAATCAAAAATATCATTATTATGCAAAAATCAAAATACCAATCTCTTTGAAGAAAATACAAGTACAAATTTATTACACCTGAAGCTCATAACGAGTTTTGATGAAATTATCTATGTAATTGTCCATATATCCTGGACTCACAAGAGTTTCCCTCCATTTTGAGTGGTTTTCCTCGATCAAATTGCCCACTTCACTGCCTTTATCCATCACAGATTTAATGGCCTTGCATAAATCGTCCTTCGAAAACCACCCCATTTCACCTCTCTCCACCTCCACCGCCACCTTGAGCTCCTCCGCCAGCAGCCGTGTGTTCAAGATTTGGTCGGCAAGTCTTGGCACAAGCACGATTTGGCTGTCGCTTAACAAAGACTCCCACATGGATCCAAATCCACAATGAATCACAAAACACCCAACAGAGGGGTGGCCGAGAAACTGAGTCTGTTGCACCCAGCCACCATAAACAACCCCTCTTCCTTTAACCCTCTCTTCAAAACCCTCTGGCAGTGCTTCTTCTATGGAATTTTTACCTGCTGGTTTTGAGAGGGCAATGAAAAATGGCAGCCCTGTCATCTCAAAACCCAGTACAAGTTCTTGAAATTGGTTCTTTTGGAGAATCAATTGGCTCCCAAATGCACAGTACACCACAGATTTTGGCTCAAATTCATTTAGGGAAGTGCTATTTGTACACCGGGTTTGACACCCAGGTGTACACTCCCCTCACAAAAAAGGAGGGCCCACATCCAATAAAAAAATCGCAGGCCCCCCTATTGTGAGGGGGGATGTACACTGAGGTGTCAAACCCGGTGTACATGTAGCATCACTCTATAATCAATTGGCCCAANCCCTATTGTGAGGGGGGATGTACATGTAGCATCACTCATTGATTTAACCATTTGTCCCATTTCTCTTCAAGTTGTCCCTTGGGTGTGTCTGGCAAAACTGGCCCTGTTAGAATCACAGGCTTCCCGTATTGGCTGGACAAATAGTCACACATTGGCCCTTCCAATTCTTGGCAAGTCCTTATAGAAATTGCATAACAACCCTTCATTGCAGCTGTGATCCGCATATCAAAAGTGGTGGCGTCTTAATCCATAGATACGAATGATAATGTACGCGCCTCCTACCCACGGATCACCACAGTGGAAGAAGGGTACCCTTTGGGTGGCTCCATCAGTTCCTCAACCGTCATAGGCCTTTCTTTGGGAATTTTCCTAGTCGGAACAATCCCAATAGCCAAACATGAAGCACAAATAACATTATAACAAATAGTCTTGAACCCAATCTTGGACGCCAATTTAGGAATCCAGTCAGCAAAATCATAGAACACAAAATCTGGCATCAAACCACTCAACTATAATTCAACTTGTTCAGACATGGAATCAAAGGCTATAGCCAGTGGATTCTTGCCAGTGATGTCTATATCAGAAGCAGTTTCTGCACTTGGAGGCAGGCCCTCAACTTGAGGAACAGTAACAACAATGAATTTGATTAGATCTGGGTACAAATTGTTGTTGCCTAGTTGAATCAAAGCCTTTTTGGGCAACAAAAGTGAGATCTTGTGACCTCTTTTAGCTAACTCATTGGATAGATGGATGAATGGAGTTATGTGTCCCATGGCTAGCCATGGGAACATGGCAAGATGAAGATTTGACATCTCCAAATTAGGCATTTTTGCAGTAGGGCTGTTGTCTTTTTGAATATCAATAAACTGATTTTGTCCAATAAATGCAATGTTGAAGAATCATATTTAAATGTATTGGGTAGTGGGACTTTTGGATGGTTTGGTGAGAGGGCGGGTTAGATGGGCATATTATTCCACGTGGTTTCTTATAGGTAGACAATATATTTGATTTTGGAATTAGAGTAATCAATTGGGATTATAGCATGTGCACTGACATGACATTAAATAATAAGTATAATTAAAGAGTCATTTAATTTCATTTTTCATTTATCCTAATTGAATAATCATATTTACATGTGTTGGGTAGTGGGATTTTTGATGGTTTGGTGAGAGGGTGGGTTAGATAGGCATATTATTCCATGTTAATGGTTAAGTATGTTCTTCTATTAAAACTGTATAAAACTGTAAAATATTTGTACAAACATGTGTATAAAGGATATGATTGTATTAATTTTTCAGTTGCAACAAATGAAACAGTGAAAGAAATTGATGAAATCTCTGTTTATCAATCTGCTAGATGGATATCTTTACCTGAAGCTATGTGGAAGATTTGTTCGTTCAATTTAGCTGAAATTTATCCAACTGTTTATTCTTTACAACTTCATATTGCAAATCATCAATAAGTAAGATATGATGACGAAGATAATATATCTACCTTTATTGAGAATGAAAATACAAGAAGAATAATGTTAACAGAGTTTTTTTCGAGTAAATGAATTTGCTCGTACATTGTTGTATCAAGATTTTCCAAAACATTTTGTTTGGAATTCAATTAAGAAGATTTGGACTCCCAGAAAGAAATATGTTGTCATAGGATGAATTGTCACAGTGAATCCATATGATATTTTCTGCGCGTTCTTTTCAATCATATTTAAGGTTCAACATCATTTCATGATTTACGAACTTCAAATGGGGTAACTGTTAGTACATATCGAGAATCATCACTTTTACATGGTTTGTTAAGCAGAGACAACAACTGTGAAGAATGTCTATCTAAAGCTACTGTTTATGAAATGCATACGTCTTTTAAACATTTATTTGCTACGTTTCTTATGCTCTGTAATCCTGATCATCCAAATTTGCTATGAGATAAATTTAAGATTTATACGATTGATGATTATGTACACGAAAATAAACCTTCAGAGGTTGCTGAATTACGGGCTTTAGAAGACATTGATTCTGTTTTAGAATCATTAGGTAAAAATATAGATGACTATGAGATAATGCCATTCAGTGTTAATGTAGATAAAAATGAAAGGTTGAGAAGAATGGTTGCAGATGAGACAACAAATTTGGATGTTGAAGGAGGTTATGCTTGTGCAGCAAACTTAAATATTCGGCAACAAATTGCGTATGATACAATTATGGAAAAAGTAAATTCCAATTCAAGTGCAATATATTTCATTGATGGCCCACGGGGAACATGTAAAACTTTTTATATAAAGCGTTCTTGACTGGTGTGAGGTCTCAAAGTTTAATTACTTCGACTACTGCATTGTCTAGAGTATCTGTATCTTTTTTACCTGGAGGTTGAATAGCTCATTCAAGATTCAAAATTCATTTGGAAACAGTTGAAGAAGTTAGATGTTCTGTTAGCAAACAATCAACTTTGGAAACTTTGTTAAAAATGTCAAAGTTAATACTCTGGGATGAAGCACCTATGGTAAATCGTTGTGCCATTGAAGGTGTTGGTAAAATGCTCTGAGATATTATTGATTGTAACTTGCCTTTTGGTGGGAAAGTAGTAGTTCTAGAAGGAAATTTTCGGCAAGTTTTATCGGTGATACCGAGAGGGAAAAAAGAGGACATAATAAAAGCTAGCTTAATCTTCTCTGACCTATGACCTTTGTATTTACATTTACCGTTGGTTGGGAACCTAAAAGCGAAATTGGATCCCACATTTTGTGATTACTCGCTTAGAATTGAAAATGGAACGGAGCAAGAACACAATTGTGATTGCATTCAACTTCCAAACAATATAATTGTACCATTTGAAGATGAGATTGCATCTCTAAAAATTTAATAAATCATGTTTTCCTAATATAGAAGCATATGTAATTTACAGACGATGTAAATCGAGTCATTCTTTCACCTAGAAACTAATGTGTTGATCATATTAACAGAATTTTACTTGACCAAATTCCTGGTCAAATGTACACATATTAGGCCATGTTTGATTGCCACATTTTTCATGAAAAATGTCACATCCAAGAAAACGAATTCGACTTTGGCCGTTTGATTGCAACATGGTAATGGAAATCGAATTCCAATGTATAACTACTTTAAGCTGCATTTTCTTAACTTTCATGGAAAACGAATTCATATGGGTTGGGTGAGTTTTTATTTTTCAACTAACATGGAATTTGAATTTTTTTTCCACATTTATCTATCAAACGGACCCTTATAGCTTTGATGAAGCAATTGACAAATCAAAACAGAGCCTGCGGGAAGATTTCTTGAATACTTTGACTTCAAACGGTATTCCACCGCATGAATTGAAGGGTAAGATAAATTGTCTTGTGATGTTATTGCAGAAATTACAACAAGTGAGTATTGTGGAAAATATGTTTTCTTACCGAGAATCCCTTTTACACATCTGAAAAGTGATCAAACTTCAATTCTATTTAAAAGAACTCAATTCACAATTAGGCCATACTTTGCAATGACGATAAACAAAGTATAAGGTCAAATACTTGATTTCGTTGGTTTGTATATTCCTGGACTAGTTTTCTGTCACGGTCAACTTTATGTAGCATTGTCAAGAGCTTAAACAAGCAAATCTTTAAAATTTTTACTTAAACCACGTAGCATTGAAAATTTGCACAGTACATGTACTAAAAATGTTGTCTACAAATAAATTCTTTCGTTCATACATTTGTAGAGCTATAACTTTTTGTAGATATTTTTTTCACGCATCTTAGTCACCGTTTTGGAACATGATTGTTATAAAAATAATAAATGTACAGCACCTGTTGATTTTTATCCTTGTGCATAGAAACGAATGTGTTGGCGATGGTACCAGATATTTACTTAAACAAATTCATGGTGAAATTTTCACACACTATACTTTTTATTGAGAAGTTGACACATGATTGTGCAGAAAAATTTCTTCAATAGTTTAATATCAAATGGCATTATACTCATCATAAGCATGCGTAATTTTGTGTATTATTTACGTTATTCTTTGTAATTAGTTGTCTTACTTTCTTCATTGATGTAGAAAATCAACCTAAAAGGATCCAATGTTCTTCTGCTGCCAAGCACACCAAAGCCCATGTTCATATTGTAATTTTCTTACTATCTCTATTTATATGTGTGTATTTATTCAGATTTTTCTTCCAATTGTTAGTTAAGAGTATTTCGTTTTGGATCCCATATGGGTTTTGTGCTCTTATATGAATTTGAGTTTTCTTGCTCTTCTTCAGTTTGGTGCTCTCCTTGACGATGATAAAAAAATGCAAAAAAAAAAAATTAAGAATATGATCATTTTCAGATATTTATTGTTCTTTAAAAAAAATTAAGGGTTGATTGGTTATCTTGATGCTGATGTCAAAATCAATTTTGATTTGATGATCTCTAGCTTGAGTTTCTATTCTAAAAGTTATAGTTTACTTAATTGCTTTATCTTTATTACTTCTTTTGAGTTTGTGTGAAGGAACTGAAAGTTTGAAAATATATTTGTTCTCCTTTTTTATGTTGGAAAAAAATTTGCTTAGAAAGTAGAGGCTTCATTGCTAAGATTTGACAAAGAGAAAAGCAATGCCAACTTATTGTGCTCATCTCCTTCCTGATGCAGTTTGACGTCAAACTCATGTAAATTAAGGTAAGGAAAACAATGCGGAAATTATCATAATCTTATATTGGATGTTCATACATTTATTAGGTCTTCAAAAAATCCTAATCTTACTGCTTTCTATTACGACCCTACAATTCACCCTATAATAAGTACCAACAGGAACCACAGAGAGAAGAACTGATTTCCAGTTGCCTGAGGGGGTTTAACTGAAAATGATGTTGGTCGTTGTGGGCCAACCGAAAGATATAATTAGTCGATAATGATGTTGGTTTCCCGCTCTTTTCCGTCTTATTTTTTTCCTTAGTTTAAAAAATGTTTATAGTATTTGTTTGATTTATGTTTCCCTTATTGCTTTTACCGCTATAATTGAATTTATTGAAAATATTTCAATATTTGTAAGTCACTCTTTGTGACCTTGTACCTATAGATTTATGCATTGTTCTAATGGGTAAAGATAACTTTCCAACTCTTGTATTCTGTAATTGTAGCCATTTGGTGACGACATTACACCTTCAAATGTACTACCTCAGGTATTTATATTACAATTTTTCTTTTCTTTTTTTCTCTGTGGACTGATGATTTTATGGAAGTTCAGATCTTTACTCTTTTTTTAAACTTTTCAGGAGTCATCTGCATTACTGGCAGAACTCTTCGGCCTTATTTATTTAAAGAACTATGTGCAGATTGTATTTGTTATTTCTTTTGCCTCTCTTATGTTTCCAATTGTGACTTGATAAGTGTAGTTTATATACTTATTTGAGGTCCTAGATCATGATACTTTATTTTCTTTTGAATAAAATTTTACTTAATTTGTGTTATATTGTATTTTATAGGTAAAACTTTATATTTAATGAAGAATTGGAGAAAAGAATACAAAAGATAGAAGAAAAAGAAAGGAGACGGCATACACGAGCGGTTTCACGTTTCGTCTATTTTTAGTGATGTCGTTCCACTTTTACGTGTTTTTATTTTTACAGTATGAATAACTAATTTTTATATTAGGGAAAACCATGTAATCGGCTTGTGATCATTTATTTTTTTTATTCAAGATTTATGTAATTTATTTATTTATGTGCTAGTTTTATTATGAGTTTAATACATTAAATTAGACCATATAGTAAAATTCGATAAAAGAATTCGATCAAACACAACATTAGGTTATGAATCTTGAATTAAAAAATAAGGTGATAAATACATGAAATTGTTATGTCCTAATATTCATCACATATCTGAATCTTCAATTAGCCGTTGTGTACAATTTTTTTTTTATATTTTCAATTAGTTAAAAGTAGTTAGAAAAAATAATCACAACCATCATAATTATTTACTTGCTTTTGTCAAATAAAAGTTAGAAAAATTAGATTAAGTCCTAAAGTATAGTTTTCATGGGAACGATATCCAGACTCAAAGGTTCATTATATTACTTTTATGATATCGTACACTTACGATATAAAAAACGCAACAAGTTTTTGGCGCCGTTGTCGGGGACTTTTTACTTTTAGTCTTAGTTTATTTTATTGTAACTGTTATTTGATTTGATTTGATTTTACTTTTCAAAAAAAGAGTTCATTGTATGCTCCGTACATAAGGCAATGATTTTGAACCGTTTGACTTGGAAATAGAATATACTTTCAGACGAAAACGCAATGAGCATAAACAAAAATAGCAACATCAAATGTTTGGTGATCAAAATATTCATAAAAATATTCAGCCAATTGAACAAGTGGCCGCAAGAGTGGCGGCGCTATCGGATCACCAGCAGGAGCGAGGGGAAATAAACGAATGGGACTTGCCAGCCTCAATGTTCTTAACACTCATAGCATTGTCAGTGCATTCCAGTATTGAGTATATAGATTTCGCGGTAAATAATTTTCAGATAAGGACGGAGTGGATCAATTGATGAGCAACACTCTTTAGTTCTATGAGCTAACTCATGAAAATCTGAACATACATATCTCTAGATTTCTCAAAAATTGTCAAAACTTCCATACTCTAGGGGCTAATGAAGACGCTATTAAGTTGTGATTATTTCCATATACATTGAAAGATGCTGCATTGGAGTGGTTAAACGTCAAACATCATGGAAGCATTACTGCATGGGAATAACTGACCAGAAAATTCTGCAACAAATTCTTCCCACTGGCAAAAGTAGCTAAAATCAGATTGGGAATTCAAACTTGTCACTACACATTCAATGTTTTCATCAAAAAAAGTGGTACCACCTAGAACATCTGGATGTATGAATTAGATAGCACATCATCTACAAACGTGCAGATAGAAGCTTTGACAAAACATGTAAAATTATTGGTGAAATCACAAACGAGTGGAGCACATGCAGTGATGGGTGGTCCATTATGTGAAAACTGTGGAGGTAACCATTTGACTATTAATTGTATGTACATGGGATTTTTCGAGGAACAAGTCAACTTCATACAGAATGGCTTTTAACCCTATTCGTAAACATATAACCCAGGATGGAGACATCACCCGAATTTCAGATAGTTAGATAATCATCAAGGGAATTTTTCAAATAATGCCTAGCAGGTGAACAAACTAAGCTTGGGGAAGATGTTTCATCAATATGTGCAGAAAACAGACAAAGTATTCCAACAGATTGATACTAATTTTTAAAATCAACAAGCATATATCGAGAACTTATAGAACGTCCACAGGGATCATTGCCAAGCAATACAATGACAAATCCTAAAGAGCAAGTGATGCTCCCGTAAAAGTTAAAGCATATGTATATCCACTTCCATTCTCCCAAAGACTTCGAAAAAAGTCAATGGATGAAAATATTCATGCTATAACTACAAGAAGTGGGGTACAATTACCAGAGATTATTGTGAAACGACCAATAAGAAAAGATGACCAGAAAGATGTTGATGAAGCTATAATGGAGGAAAAATTTGCACCCGCCTAATTGAGAGTGAAGAAAATACCTAAGCATCCACTATCAATGCATCAAGTTCAGTTAAGGTTTACGTGCCTCTCATTCATTTTCCTTAGAGGCTCAAGGAGAACAAACAAAACACAAAATTAGAAAAATTTATTGATGTTCTCAAAAAGCTCCAGATCAATATTCTGTTGGTTGATGCAATATTACAAATTCCAAGCTACACAAAATTTTTGAAAAAGATGTTGACAAAGAAAAAAAAGTTTTCAGAGTTTAAAATTGTGGCATTAACGGAGGAAAGTAGTGCAAGAGTGTAAAACAAATTGCCCCCCAAGTTGAAAGATTCAGAGAGTTTTACTTTGCCAATTTCAATTGGAAATTCTTGTGCTTTTAATGTATTGTGTGACATAGGTGCTAGTATAAATCTAATGTCATGTCCTGTTTACATAAAATTAGAATTGGGTGAAGTCAAATCAAAATCAATAATGCTACAACTAGCTAATACAACACTTTTAAAATCACGTGGCAAAGTTGAGCTTGTGCTCATAAAAGCAGGAAATTTAATATTTTCAGTAGACTTCATTGTGCTGGACATACCAAACGATCGAGACATTCCAATTATATTGGGGCTGCCATTCTTAGCAACGGGTAGAACTCTAATTGACATGGAGAATGCAGAGCTAATATTAAGGGTAGAGGAAAAACAAAAGATATTTAATTTTTATACCCCATTTGAAAAACCTTCCAACAAAATCATTGCTTTAGAATTGATTAAGAAGAGCCACCTGATCAACAAAGTTATCAGAATAGAAAATCAAACTTTGGTAAGCTTCTTGGTAGAGATGAAAATGGAAATATCAAAATATGGAGAGCAAAAAAAGGGTACATAAATGAAAATTGCACAACATTCAATGATTCCATAACTTGGTTCGAGCCACCATGATCAAACGCGGCGTAAAGTCAAGCTAATGACGTTAAAGAAGCGCTTCTTGGGAGACAATCCAAGCTTTTTTCCTTTTTATATATTCTTTTTTTTAGTTTTATGATAGTTTAGTTTATTTTAAGTTTATTTATGGCTCATCATCCATACCCCATTTTCCCTTAGAGCTTTGATATGTTAATTGGTTTATTAGATTTTAGAGCTAACTGACACTTGTTCCAATTATTTGATCTTAATGCTATATTTAATTTTTCAGGAATATGACGTCGCGGAACATTGAAACCAAAATTGACCAAGGAGCCAACAAGACCAATAGAAAAGCTAGCCATTGAATTACAAGTTATATTAGGGGAGTCTTTTCTTCACATTCTTCCACACCCCTTTATATGCGGATTTATAATTAAAGACATTGAAGACAATGCCTAATTTAGGTTTGGGGGGTGTAAAACATAAGTTTTCATTTCTTTTTATGTGTTTTTGTGTGCTTTTATTACTGTAGTAAAAAAAATTTAACAAGAGTAAAAAAAAAATACAATAAAAATATTTTTTTTGTGTGTGCTTGTGTGAGTTAGTTGGTCTGGCTGGCAATGAAGAATATATTGAATCATGAATTAATCTTTGAATGATGAATAAGTTGTATGCTTAGATTAATTTTTATTTTTTCATGTGAAATTTTAATATATTTGGAGCACGTGAATTAAGTTAAGCATTATGTAGGAATGAGTTGATTTCATAATTGGATAAGTTAAAATAGTGGACCATAGATGTTAAACCCAAAACCACTAAATTTTACATTCTTTGACCAAATTTAGAATAATTTGGGGGAATTTCACCATTGTAGAAAGATATTGAAATAAATAGGGATTTCATGTGTGAAATTAAAAATCATGTGTGGATTGTTTAAGGTCAATATGATGCAATTGGATGAAAATCTCAAGTTAGATGTCGTTTTACTTGAATTAATGTTAAATGAGGGATATTACACTAATCAAGGCATAAAAAATATTTTATTTAAAAAAAATTTCTTCGTAACCTTTATGACTTGAGCAATTAAGCATGCAAGGGTCTTTAAAATCTAATGCCCTATGGTCATCTGGTTTGGGAATCATCGACTGAATGCTTGTTACATGGGTCATTTAGAAAGTTTAAGGGATAGAATGCTTCAAATAAAGAAAAAAATTATTCATATAAAAAAAATTGAAAAAAAAATTCAGAAAAAACAGGTACATGAAACAGAAGACGCGCCAAATGCTTTAGTTATGTCTCAAGCACCCGTTTAAGAAAATTTGACTTTTGATAAGAGATTGTTTGCCTAATTAAGTCTTAGAAATTGAAGCAATCAAACTTAATAGAGAATTCTTGTTTATTGTCATGTTGAACTATAATTGGTAAAATTTTGTCAAACTAGAGAGGTGAGGATAGTAAAAAAATCCAACCATAGTTCACACATTGAAAAAGAGTGAAAATAATAAGTTTGGAGTGTATGAATTTTACGAGTGATAAAAGAATATATTTGATCATAGAGGGTCGATAATTGAAACAACTTATGAATTTATAATGTTATGCTTAATTCTTCACACGCACATCGAATTTACATTGGAAAATTGGATTTTAATTTCTGTAGTATGATTTTGAAGTTGTGCATAGATTTGATATTATGATTTTAATCTCGAGATAAAAAGCTAGGTTAGTTAGCTAAATCTTGTTGCTTTACTTGATTGACTGGCCACCAATTTGGTAGTTAGCATTGCGTGTTTGTTAGATTTTAGTTTTGTTTAAGTACAAACAAATATTCAAGTTTAGGGTTTGATGAGTATAGTTTATACACTTATTCGATGCCCTAAATCGTAATATTTTATTGTCTTTTGAAAAAATTCTACTTAATTTATGTTATATTGTATTTTGTAGGTAAAACTTTATAATTAATGAAAAATTTGAGAAAAGAATACAAAATGTGGCGAAAATGGTAAAATCCAAAGATGAAACCTTTGATAGAAACATTACATTAAATGGGTTCGAGTTAAATTGGACTTGCATTGAAAATTTCAATTGAAGACCCAAATTATATATATATATATATGACATTATAGAAGGTGAGAAAAACATAGAAAAAGAGAGAACGACGACTGTAGCAAGAAAAAAAGGGTTGTGGCTGAAAACTATATACATATACACACATATAAAGGCCAGCTGCCCAGGGTGAGAAATACACACACAAACAAAAGTCAAAAGAGAAGAAAAAGAGAAAAAATGGCACAGATACAAAGCGACAGAGAAGAAGAAAGAGAAAGAAAGAGGGGAAAAAAAAGGGAAAAGAAAAAGAAAGGAGACTACATACACGAGCAGTTTCACGTTTCGTCAAGTTTTGGTGATGTCATTCCACTTTTGCATATTTTCATTTTTACAATTTGAATAACTAATTTTTATATTAGGGAAAACAATGTAGTCGACTTGTGATCTTTTATTTTTCTATTCAAGATTTATGTAATTTAATTATTTATGTGTTTGTTTTATTATGAGTTTAATGCATTAAATTACCTTATCAATAATTTGATGATTACGTGAATTTCTTATGAATCGAGTTTGAGATTTAGACCAAATAGTAAAATTTGGTAAATTAGTATAACGTATAGAGATACATATACTAATTATTATGGTCATAATATGAATTCTTAGAACTAGTGTTTCGTTTAACTAAAATTGATTCACATATAGCTTTGGAATTTAATTAGTTAAATAGGCTCAATGAGAACTCGAGAGGTGTAAATTGAATACAATATAAGAATTCGATCGAACACTACATTAGGTTATGAATCTTGAATTAAGAATTAAGATGATCAATAGATGAAATTATTATACACTAATATTCATTACATATTTAAATATTCAATTATCCGTTGTGTACAATCTTTTTATATTTTCAATTAGTTAAAAGTAGTTAGGAAAAATAATCACAGCCATCATAATTATTTACTTGTTTTTTGAAACAAGAGTTAAAAAAATTAGATTAAATTCTAAAGTATAGTCTTCATGGGAACGTATATGGACTCAAATGTCCACTATACTACTTGTAACGATATCGCACACACTTGCAATATAAAAAATGCAACATGAGCATTGTATGTCCAGATTCCTATTAGTTCATTTTGTTTCTCTCTGTTGGGGGTTAATATCCGATTTCTTATTATTTGTTATAGTTCTTGGTCTTCCACCAAAGGTGAAGCGAGGTGGCATCTCATTTTCGGGTTGTCTCCAGCTTTACAGCTTCTGTACTTTTGAGGCTTGTGTAGGAATGTTCTGGCCATCTATTATGAATATGAGATCTCAAAATGGATCTAAGGAGGCTAGAAGCACCATTGTAAATGTTTTCTGCACCTTTCATGAAGTCACATTTCTGAGTTCAAAAAGTTGCTTTAAATATTTTGATATCTTTTTTGTTCTTACATGCAGTTATGTCGAATTAGCACTTACAGACATTAATATTTAGAACTTTTATATTAAAATTTAAGATATAAAAAACAACAAGAAAATAAGTTATATTCCTGCTAAAAACAAAATCACCTTCATAACACTCCATCCCCTGCATATAATTCTTGCTTTACAATTTTATGCATATTTAATATTTAATAACATATATTTTCTACCAAATGATAAATTTCCTTCTCACTGTAACATTAGTACTTTTAACTTTATAATTCTTCCATTACAGCACTTCATCACATACATATAATTCTTGTTTTATAACTTTATACATATTTAAACCAGATATTTTTTACCAAATGATAGCTTTCCTTCACAGTAGATATTTTTAAACTGGCAAATGGTCATTAATACTTTTAACTTTATATGCTTAAAACATGTAAAATACATAAACAATTGTAAATTTCGTTCTTCTTCTTAATTAAACTATAACCTCATAAAATTTTAAACAAAGTAATAACATGTTAAACAAAGTAAGTACAATTTCAATTTTCATCAATTTAATACTTTTGTTTTCTTCAATGCAAAAAAGTAGTGCAACAAGTAACTATTATGTACAAAATCAAAGAATTTGATCGAGATTACAAATAAGGTACTTGCACTTCGAATTACCACATTCGTTTACAAATCAAATTAATTTTCGAAAATTATTCACTCTCATTCATGTAAACCTTCTTCTCAAATGACATACGTACATATAGTTATATAAAACTTCTACTTCTACTTTTCAAACGAAATAGATAATTACAAAAAACTCTTTATACATGCAATTCTGTCGAATTAACACTTACAAACATTAATATTTAATTTTTTATATTAAAATAGAGTATATAAATAAGCAATGAGAAAAGAAGTTGCATTCTTGCTAAAAAGAAAACCACCTTCAAAGCACTTCATCCCATACATATAATTCTTGCTTTACAATACTTCCATCACAGTTCAACTCACATGGCCACATTAGTACTTTTAACTTTATCTTATCTACACTCAAATTGTATGTCCTAAGTATTCTATAAATACCCTAACTCTATACTTCAAGTTGAAACATGCAAACAAAAAACATGTATTACATTTTCAGTTACCAACACTTCGGAAACTCTATCTCTTGTTCATTACTAGTAATTCTCACACTTTCCAGGAAATTCCTCCTTCCTCTTTCACATTATTATTGATATCCTTACATTTCTTCTATAATGTTAAATTTCGAATATTAGACTCATATTGTTCTTTTCAATCACAGATATCAAACATGGCTGCACTCTATAAATTTATCCCACAAATTGCAACTTCAGAGACTAATTGGTCTGAAAAGTAGTCATCGATGGAAAATAATCACCAAATATTGCTCGTAATTCTACTAGCAGATACCAAAATGTTGTCCTCACAGATTTAGAGGTACATAAGTAGTAGTAACAAGTACAATAATTTTCAAATTTTACAACATCTACTTATTTTGTAAACACTTTCAACTTCTACTACTGTTAGACATGGTAACCAAATTACAGCAACACCATATGATACAAACATTGCTGTAATTAATGATCAGCTACAACTGGGAAAAACATATGTTGTCTCGAATGCAACAGTGAAAGATAACAAAAGTTAGTTTAAAAGCTCAGATGATGCAAAAATCTGGACCATCACGGGAAGAAAAAGATTGAAGAATCACATGAGAATAACTTGAACTTCCTCTTCTCACAATACCGACTTACTCCATTTGAACAACTAGAGCAACACATGGATAAGAATATCAACATCAGTAAGATTTCTAAACATCAACTTTACAACCAATAATTTCATACAATCTTCACAGTGTTTTATAATTTTGAAATTTACTGCATATAAAACACATAAAAATAACTTTTCTTTCTTGTAGGTGTTACATGTGTAGCTGTAGACATTAGACAAAAATAAATTATCCAAACCCATTTTGGTCCAAAAGTCGCTCTTCAAGATGTCATATTGATAGAAAAACAATTCCAAACAGTGATGTTGACCTTATGTGATAGCTTCGTTAAACGAGAATGCATTACAATCCATGAAAACCTTGCAAGCAAACCTATCATAAGGACTACTAATCTTAAGGTTTCTTCGTATAATGGTACATTCAATTCGCACTCGTCATTTATAACACTCTTACAAAATTACACGGTCACATATATTATTCTTTCTTCACTTATGCAGGCATTATTCTTTCAACCAAAGTCAACAGTTTCTTCTTCATCAATTCTGACCTATTGGATGTTGCAGACTACAAAGTTTGGTACTCAAAATAAATAATCTTCCTGACCTTTTCAACATGCATAGAAAAAAAAGAATACAACAATGACTTCTATAACTAATTTAATATTTATTTCCTATATGGTGGTAGCTAACAAAGAAAGTCTTGACAAGCTTACAGAAAATAAGCCATTTGTTGCTATCAGCCCACCGAAACTCTCACCTCCAACTGAAGACAAATTCACACCAATTACTGACTTACCGGGAGTCTATCTTGGGGTAATTTCTAAATTATTTCTTTCAATACATAAGTAACATAAATGCATTCTTTCTATATTATATAATAAACATTATCAAAAGCTACACATTTTCCCTTCTTACTATTTATTTAACCTTTCTTTTCTTTACAAAAGAAATTCTATTGGGTAAAAGAACATTGGAAAATCATTTCGAAAAATCAAAAATTTTGGTATATGCCCTGCAACAATTGCAAGAAAACATCAAACGAGGAGTTTGAACAAGTCTACAAATGTTGATTCTGCTAGTCTGAACATGCAAAAAATATCTCAAGGTAACTTACACCAGTAAACATATACTTCATTCAAAAAATATATAATATGTGCTTCGAAAATAAAT
Organism: Fraxinus cuspidata; assembly: GCA_903798385.1. Lineage (NCBI taxonomy): Eukaryota > Viridiplantae > Streptophyta > Magnoliopsida > Lamiales > Oleaceae > Fraxinus > Fraxinus cuspidata. The sequence goes on from CAIGRP010117986.1 coordinate 21,242, forward strand.
CATCCACAGAGCAAATGCTTTTGTGCACCTCAAAGACAAATTTGGATCGTTAGATGCAAGTATTATAGGAAACACAGCTGAAAACATTATTGCAAACTACTGCTGATAACATAATGAACCATTTCAAAAAAGTAAAACCCAAGTTCTAAAACCCTTCAACATTAATTCCTTTAACACACCATCATTTACTATTCAAACACATATTCTGTCACAGTAACCAGATGTAGAAATCAACAATGTGATTAAAATGGAAAGTGTAACAGAATTCCTATTTTATCTGAAGGTGACACAGAAATGCCAAAACCCTTCTGAATATCAATTCAAAATCATCTTTGCATTCAACTCTTTGGCTGCAATCACTAACAGTGAGACTTTAACTACAATGACTAAAAGGAATCCTTTTGAGTACCATAATTGATACGTGCAATCCAGCTAAAATGAAGAAATAATCTGACAAGAAAGAAAAAAGAGGCAAAGAGAAAATGCACAACCCTGCCACTGAAGTCTCCATGAAGACCAAAGAAATAACTGCAACAATTACAAAAAAAATCTCTCTTCCAAACATCAGATGAAATTATTGAAACAGACTCGAAGCCGAAAAAGAAAGCTTACAAAGGCTGCATAACTGACGACTAGACCAATATCTCCAGCCCAAAAACTGAATGAAAATCAGCTACATTACTTTTATAGCAATTGGCGGTGAAGTAAGACAAGCAAGCTCACCTGTTTGTTGTCATTTTCAACTAGAACTCTACCAACTAACAATGACTCGCTATTTTTGAGATTAAGAGGTGAAGAAATTGCTATGGGGTTTTTATTTCTTTCTTTATCATTTAGAATGTGAACTTTGTGATCTGCCACTGTAATCCTTGTGCATTTACTGCCAGTATATATCAACATTTGTACTTTTGTAAAAGAACACTTCCGCAATCTATCTATTACATTTTGCAATCTATCTACACACTTTTAATAAATAAATAAAACACAATATAGTTATATTCATATTATTATTTATTGTAATGTACTAAAAAACATTGTATTTACAATTTTGTTTCATTGCATTTAGTCAATAATGTAGCATTCCAACCATAAGAACTACGAAATTCAAAACAAAAAACAACTAGAAAGCCTTCTCGACATCACAAAACTTTGTTTTCTTTTTAACTTATCAATTGAATTTAATCCTGGTAAAAATATAATGGACTCGAATATAGATGTCATCATCACTTTTGATACCTTATACGAAGCACAATTTCTTTTATTTAAAATTGAAAGAAAAAAAATTATGTATTTTATAATTAATGTAAAATCATTTTGGATATCACTTCACGATTTTTAATAAATTTTAAATTAAATGGATATTTAAAACTTAAAATATTGTTATTAAATTAATTAAAGGAAACTATAATAATAATTGAAATTAAATTTATTTTTAAATTTTCAGTTATGACAATATAACTCATATTGACACAACTGTATTTTAAAATACCATTTAAACTTTCAACTACCAAACTGTTTACCTCCTTCAAAAAGAGAATTTCACCATTCATTTGCCAAATACTAAATACTATTTCCTAACCTACCCAAGCTTTAGAAGACGCCGCCAGAACCACCCACCCAAGCCTTAGAAGACGCCGCCAATGCCACACGCCTAATCAATCATTAGAAAAGGTAAATCGCTCAATCATCTCTCGGAGAGGCAACTCTCCGTGCTACACGAAGTTTGCTCTCTATGCAGATCTCTCCGCATAGTACGAACTGATGTTCGCGTTGTGCGGAGACACGAATCTCTCCGCACTGCGTGGAGGCACACTATAGCTTGGATTTGATTTTTCCTTCACGTGTGAAGCCAGATCATCATATGTGCACTGTAGCTCTTTGTGTGTGGAAAGAAAATGTAGATATCAGAGATTTTTCCAACTTTGTCCAATTGAGGTACAATTAGTTCTGCGAATGTTATGTGAGATGATAAAGGAAAGAGAAAGGGGTTTGGATTTGTTTGTTTCTCCATGCCTGAGGAGGAGATTAAAGTTGTGAACACTTTTCATGGTAAATATGTTTACTGAGTCTAGGTAGAATGGAAAATAATTCTAGCAAGGCATCTAAAGATGGGCATGTGACTGTATATACATTTTGATTCCAAATATTCATACATACATGCATATTTTGTTTCTTCTGTTTGATTTATATGTAATTTAGTTTGACTAAACAGACAATTAGACTATTGTATGAACTTTTCCTCATGATACAAATACGCAATTGTTGTGGCATCAGGAACCAACGAATGCTGATCTCATTATTGACCACTATAATGGTTGTGGTGAGATTTCAGACCTAGTTTTCTTATGCAGCTATTGTGACTGTGCATCACACCTCTGTGTGTAATTTACCTTACTTAAATGCTATTATTGAAAGACCATAAAGGTGTTGCTATTTTACCATTTTTGCATACATTAAAATATTTGGAGGAGTGTGAGTAGTTTTTGTTCATTCTCCGCACTGCACGGAGACTTCAAATTCAAATTATAAATAAATTTTATTATTAATATAGATTGTACTTTTTGAATAATTTGTGCATATGTCTTTGGAATAGATACTGTCTCCAAACCAATGATTTTTTGCTACTATCACTCAATTTTCAAATTATCAATACCTTAAAGATTTTGTAGAACTTATAAATGTAGATCAACAAGCTTCTTTAATGTATAGCAATTTTCTTGAATTTATTTATAGAGCTATTTATAGAGCAGAAGAAGAACAATTCACTAGTAAATTGGTATATGAATTTATAATTAGGGTTGTCAACTGTGGCAAAAACAATGAAGTCTGGGTGCTGTTAGATAATTATTTGGCCCGCTTTGACATGCAAGAATTTTGCCTTATCATTGGATTACCTTGCCATGAATATTTATCAATCATGGCTTTAATAATGATCGGCCTAGAAATCGGTACTCTAGTGGTACAAAAAGAATTACTATGAGAATGTTTTTTTTGAAGCATTCCACATATGTAAAGATCAAGATGATAAATTTAAATTGGGACTGGTTATGTTCGTAGAGTGTGTTTTGAAACCAAATGAAAGATTCATTGATTGTTTAACTCTCGACATGGTCAAGCACCTTGATGACTTTCTTGTTTATCCATGGGGCTGTAAGGCATATTTTGTTTTGTTAAACTCACTGTAAGAATCACAACTTGAACAAGTACAAAGAATGCAGCAAAATGAATGTAATTATTCATTACATGGATATCCACTTACATTCTAGGTATTTTTATTCTATTCTTTTATTCTTCACATATCTATAGTTTATTCGTATAAGAAATAAATTGTATATATGTAATGTTTATTTTCAATTATTTTGCAATATTTGATATATGAAACATTTCCAAAAATTGGGCAAAAATTTGGACGTCGTAAATATAAAACATTACAAAGTCCAGAAAAGCACAAATGGAAGGCAAATAAAATATCGACCGAGAAAATCGTTAAGCAATTTTTGGCTACCCAAGATGTATGATTTTTTTATATATATAAATTCACAATTACATGTAAATTTAATTACTTAATTATGTTTATTTATTACATTATGCATTTAATTATATTTCTTTATTCTTTTTAAAAAGAAATTCAGAATAAATCATGCCAATATTTCATTACATTACGATTATAGATCCAAGTACTTACAGTGTTCTACAGAAGAAGAATTACAAACACTGTGATACAGAACTCTTTCACTGCCATTGGACAACCAACATAGTATATTAAATGGCATTGTCAACGGAGAGTTCAACAATGTACAACAACAAATCCCAGATAACATTGATAGCATGCATGTCCAACAAACGACTGTTCATGGTACTTCAAGGACATATAGTTCAGTTGGAGTTGGGCCAAGTTCTACTTGTGTTAGCTCCAACTATGTAACTAAAGAACAAATGGAAGAGATGTTGAACATTTATAAACAACATATAGTGTCAAAGGTATCTGGTTTGTGCGACAACTTGAAAGCACGCATTGTTAAGGAATCAAGAAAACAAGAAGCCCACTTCCAAGCAATTCTTCCGAAACCAAAAAAGAATTTTTTGAACAACATCCAAATGACAACAAGATCACTATCAGCACATGAAATCTAGCATGAAATCTTATGAGGATAGTTCAGGTTTGTGCGAAAATTTGTTTAACACGTGCATTGCTAAGGAATCACAAAAACAAGAAGCCCAATATCAGATAATTCTTGAGAACCAGAAAATTTTTTTCCAACAGCAGCAAAAAGGCAAGAAGATCACTACCAGTCCATGCAATCTGGCATGCAATCTTATGTGGATACTAGTTTAACTTCAGTGAAATCTTATATTGATGAACAAAATAAAAATGTGCTGAACAAATTATTTGACTGGGAATTAAACATGGAAGCCGTTATAGCTTCTCTACAACAATATGTCCCTGTCCATAGGGGTCCAATTCGTAGTACCGAACCGAAGCACCCATCAACATCTCAATAAATTGAACATGTTGAAAAGTTGACAAAAGAAAAGAAACTAAGGAGAAAAAGATGCAGGCTTCATCGTCATTCACTTGTTATCCTTTAGACGATTATCTTATAGACAGGTACACAATAATTAGAGATTGGCTACTGCAGAATCCGTTGGGGGTAACAAATCTAATTCTACAGTACATATTGGGAAGATGGAGCGGCAATCTCCACGGAAGAGACATGTTAAAAACTATTATAGATACAACTAAAGATATGAATGTTGCGGTTAGTGAAGTTTAGTAATCATAATCAATTTCATTCAATACTTAATATATATAATTTACATATATTTATTCTATCAAAATATTGACATGGAGTTAAGGTTATTAAGGTGGCTGATTAATAATGATTGCACCCTTGTTTCTAAAGAGCATGCAACTTTCGACTTCAGATTTGAATATGAATGTACTCACCAAATAATGTAGGAAATAAACAAACGACGAGGAAATGCTAGTGGATCTCTGGATTTAACTATCTTAGAAGAGTACATGAATGGAAAATTGCCAATAGTTGGTTGTCCATGGATAAGGTGCAATTATCTATTAATTTCATGTTCATATCCAGGCAACAGTTGGTATCTTTTTGTTGTTAATTTTCGTGAATGAAAATTCTATATACATGATTGTAGCCACATTGTTCACACACCAAAAGAAGTCAAGACATATGCAAATGCAGTATTCAGTTTAGTCCAAACATTATTAATGTCTTTGGCCTTTTTCCTCTCACAAACCAGATTTAAGGAAACATATAAACAAACAGATGGAGTTGGACATCATACCTTACCTTCCTTGTGCAAACAATGAGTGGGCATTGAAACAGTTTACTATTTATGATAATATTTAATTTTCTATTTAATTTGATTTTACATCTATAGTGCTAATTTAGTCTAACATAAAACTATTTATTCTAGAAGCCAAACTATACAATTTTTGTACTCAAATACATAGAATGCTTCGTTCTAGAATATCCAATAGAATTAGTTTCATCAGACAAAATGATTATATATAGACGAAAGATTGCAGTTGATATTTGTTATAGTGAATATTTTCTACATCCCCGTTCGTCTTGATACTAATGGATAATCACAATTGTGTCGACTGGAATCGTATGTTCAGACAAGAATGGTTGGATTTCAATATTATCGAGATCTACAAACACAAAAACAGTACATGAGGGGATTTCTGCATAATTTTTCTTATAATACTACTTCAGATGAATTAGTTTATGTGTTATACAACATGGTTGTAATTTGGATGCATAATGAAGTTATCTAGCCATATCAACGAGTCAAGCCGAATCGAGCCACGAGCTGAAACTCCAAACTCGGCCTCGACTCGAGTCAATAAGGTTCGAGTTTTTTTTGACCCGAGCCAAGCAAAATAGGCTCTGGTTTTTTTTCAAAGCAGCTAAAATAGCTGCCTGTGCAGGCAGATAAATTTCCTATTGTTTCAATTTTTTTTTTTATTAACGGGCTCGACTTGTACGAGCCAAACTCAATGAGCCACACGGGCCAGCCCGGGCTCAATCCAACGCCCAAAATGGGGTTCGGCCCGAGCCTCAGCTCAGTGAAACCGAGCCACGAGCTGGCCTAGCTAGGGCTTTTTCGGGCCGAGCCCGAGCCACCCGAGCAGACGAGCTTTTTTGTCATCCTAAAATTATATTTTCTTTTCATGTTGTTAGTTGTGCTATTAATTTCGTGCATTACGCATTTACTACATTAATTGACATGTACAACTTTGATTTAATTCAACTTTGTTTTCCTTTCGTTATTGCATGTGAAGTTGTTGTAATGCTAAAGTTATAAAGTGAAAGTGAAAATCTTCTGAAATTTTTTAGACGTCCGAGTGTATAACCCAAGTTTATCTTGACAGTGTTAGATGGCATTGGGAAGGGCCTCGATCCTCGATTGATATTATTAAAATTGCTTAAGCGAAATCTAACATTGTGGTTAAGGTGATTTGTTGTTTCTTTCTACTTTTGTCATTTCCTCAAGAAATAATGTCAGTTTTCCATCTATGAAACTTGTCCCCATATTATTCTTCATGCAAATTGTTGAGGAAAGGTTCTCGCTCATTTGTTGAGGTTTGTGCTGCTGGGTTTTACTGAAGAAAATGTTACCTTGTGGGATATACTGGACACTCTTTGGCAATGATTTGGTGCTGCTCTCGATATCCGATGTAGCTCGTGTATCAAATTGCCTTATTTATTTAGCCATGAGGGCTTTGGTGTTATCTTCATCTCGTAGCTCTCTTTGTATTAAAAATGAATGCTTGAATTTTGTTATTTGGTCCAAAAATTATTTCTTACGGGAACTAGAAGATGAGACAGTCTGTTTGTTGTTATCTATCATTTTATAAGCTTCCGAGTTCTTTTCATTTCAGTACTAATTAAAATGTTTCCATATATTTGTTCATCTTAGTTTTATGTCCTACCAATATTTGTTCATCTTAATTTCTTCCAGTAATTTAATTGTCTTTGTTCAACATATAAATTGCTTTTTTATGTTCTAAAAATCTTTGTATATTCAGGAAAAAAATTTCTTTCACTGTAGTCATAGTGAACATTGAGTTACATGAGAATCCAACACATCTAATACACTAACATTACCTTTAAAAAAAATTCAGCTCGTGCAAGAAGTTATGTTAAAAAGGGTTAATAATAGATTTGTTACATTACGCACGTGTTAGAAACGAAAAATGGAAATTTCCCTTTAAAAAAAATTATGATGACGTGTGGGCTGGTTTGGCCTGTAATATTGGTGGGTCAATAGCTTGGTCCGGCCATAAGATTTGATGGATACTCAGGGTTAGCTCGGTCTTATATTTTTGTATGGGCTGTTTCTAGTCCGCAACAAGTTTGAATTGGGTTGGGATGGAAACGGGCCGGTTTGAGTCCGTCCATCTATTTTGACACTCCCTTGCTTATGTCTAATGGTAAAGAAGAGTAGAACTTATTTTTCTATGACTTTTTACTTTTAGAGAGATTTAGATATGTTCTTTGTTTATACAATTTGAATAGCAACTTGTATTAAGTTATAACATAAGTATTTATCCTAAAACTTCAATATTCACTCATTAAATAAGCACATGATCAGGTCGAACAATCCAAATTCCTCCAAACCTCACAAAAATATAATTTACTTATTTTCATTGCACTTAAATCATACACATAATCATTTATCGGATAAGATTTCTCGTTGCCTCTATTAATGACACTCGCTAAAATGTAAATAACTTATCATCAAGTTTCACTTTGATCGTTCCATTTATATTGTTTTATTTTGATTACTAAAGTTACGAGCTTATTTCAATGGATCTCATCTAATTACACACTTCATCCTCCAAATTTCGTAAATTTTAAAACAAATAATAACTCAATCAAGAAAAGAAAGAGTAATAAGCAATCAATCACACTAGCACGAGTTCAAAAATACATGTTTCACGGCAAAGCTTCACAAGAATGTAAGAAACACAATCCCTTTTTTATTGAGGTGAAAAAGGGCGTCAATGTCGATTTAACGTGTTACCTTTACATTGATTGGAAAATAGACTACAAGATGATCGTACAATATATTTCAACTAATTAAATTGTATTTAAGTGTAATCCTAAAATTTAAGAGTTTACAGTCTTGAATGGCACAATAATTTTCGTGTATATATTGTCAGCAAGGTATCAAATCTATTAAGCATCTGATTACATCGATAGCATCTTCGCAAGGCTTACAGACAAATCGGCAATTCCAGCGCAGCATATGCAACATGGGCAGATACAACTGAACAAACTCCTGTAAATGACAAAAATTAATTAATAATCCGGCCTCGACCCGGGGTTGATGCAACAATAAATTAAGCATTATTCGAGAAGAATAATGAGACGGAAAAAATGGGACTAGATGAATATCATCATGTCGTTCAATAATTATGAAACTCGATTGTTTTCGATAACGAAGAAACGTGAAGAAAATGGAAAACCCCAATAATGTTTAATTGGAAGTTCTTAATAATTTGACCCCACAATGAAAAGTAAAAAAAAAGTTAAGCATTATTCTCAATACAATGACGACTTGAAGAAAACTTGATTAATTTCAAGAATGATGAAACGTAAAGAAAGTAGGATTGAAAGAACATCGAGGGATCCATGCAACAAATATACTCGAAACTTGACTAAATTTCAAGAAATGATGAAACGTTAAGAAAATGTGGTTGAAGGAACATATTGGAATGTTATATGTTTTGGACTGCCTCAAATTCTTGGCCCAGTATGTTGGTGTTGGGGCCTGTGTTAAAACCGGATCCTTGGGCCAATGTTATTTTCATGGTCTTATGATCTGGCCCTACACTTGTCCTGATCTCCACTGTCTTATGATGACTCTTGACCTCCCTGCCTTAAGTCATTCTCAAAGTTTCATTTGGCGTGGAACTGTTGAGTGCTTCTGAGATATTTTCTCTCTATATGTTAGGGTTAATTTATCTTCTGCCGATTTTGTAAATCTTAATGATTTCTTGTTCAATCTCTATATAATTCTGAGTGATAAGGCAGACACTGCACTTGATGTATAATCTGTGAGATTGTGTATATTCTGAGTTATTTGAGACTAGAGAAATTATGAAGAAATCTTTGATTTCTTCATACATTGTAATTCTTCTTGGTGATTTTAGTGGAACTAGAGTTTAATTCCTTTGTGTGGATACTCAACGGGTGAGTGGGCCGAAGGCTGAACATCCGAGCCCTTTGGACGAAAAAATCCTTGTGTTCTTTATTTTCTCGTGATTATTGCTTTGTTTTGTGTTCTTTGTGAACTCTGAGATCAACAAGTGGTATCAGAGCCCTCCATTAGTTAAGATCTGTTTTGTTGTTCGTTTTTCAGAAACCCTAATTTTTCAAAAATTGTTCGATTGTACAGATCTCACAATTTCTGAAACTTTTTGTGGTAAATAAAATTTTGAGGTTAAGTTCTTTGTGATTTACCTTATTTTAAGTAAGATCTCCTAAAAGATTCAAGAATTTTTTAAATGGATTTGTGTTTTTTTGTAAAATTGTTCTTGTTCTGGGTTATTTCTTCTGATCTGGTGGTTTTACAGAGTTTGTGGTGCTCTTTATCTCACTCAGTACTGAGTCGTGGTGACTCGTTTGACTCATACTGAGTCGTGGTGAGTTGAGTTGACTCGTTCGATTCCACTGGGTTCTCACTGAATCTGTGTGACTCGTTGCTTCCTGCATCGTATGGGGTTTCTCTCACCTACTTCGAGTATTATCTAAAACCCCCTATTACTTGCAGTATTTTGTGTCAATTTTGAAATCTGTTATTAAGGTAAGTGATCATCTCCTGCTTTCCTTTATCCAAGATCTCATTGAGGATTTGGGAATCTGATGGAGTAGGGGAACAAAGGGTTACCATCCCTTAAACACCTTCAAGATTGACGATTTTCTATTTGATATAATTGTCTTTGTTGATCAGTTGTTAATCCTAATAGAATTCTATAATTTTCTTGAAGTCTTTTCTCATACTGTCTATACTTGTAATATACTGTGTGGCTTATTATTTGATCCCTGTGTGTTTATCTTTAATCATGACCACTGCACATAAGCTCGAAGTAGAAGTTTGGAGAGGGACTAGAGATTTTAGTTTATGGAGACAGAAAATGAGGGCTTTATTATTACAACAGAGATGTGCTGCTGTCATATATGGGACTTGGTCACCTGAATTCAGTGTTTATAGGAGACAAGAGTTAGATGAGATTGTTTGGAATTCCATTTTTCTTCACTTATCTGATACTATTATTAGGAAATTTGGGGAAACCACTAATACACAGGGTCTA
>CAIGRP010117988.1:0-14560 GCA_903798385.1 Fraxinus cuspidata
GAGGTACGTAGGCGACCCAAATGTTTTTCAAGTAAAGCCCCTTCCAATAATAAAATATATATTTTCCCTATTCATAAAATATTTTGAGCATGTATTTAGTTTATGTCTTTTATTATATTATTATTATGATATCAAGATATAACAAATAAAGACACAAGATGAGTTTCTTTTAGAGACATGCGGCTTCATTTTCATTTTAAACATTATGAGAACCAATATGAATTAACACAGTTTTTTGATCACATATAGTGCTTAATTCATACTACATATTACACATTGGTTGGAGAATGAGGATTCACGTCGATAAGGATATTAGCATTTGTAGCTGTTGAGTTGTCTTACATCGTTTAATGGTGTAACGACTTCCATGTTCGATGTTGACATTCTTGTTGGACCAAATTGTGTTTTCTAAGGTGTTATCATTTGAGCTATATATGTGTGGCCACTTATGTAGTTTACACTGAGAGTCAGAAGTTTTGTTTTGTTATTTAATAGCAATCAAATGTTCGCCCAAGTGAGAGAATGCTGAAATAATATCAAAATATGGGCTTTCAACTCCACTGCAAATTTTATGTTTTATAAAACGGGTTAGATGTATAGCTCATAATGATATTATAGTTAAGCCCAACATGTCGAGTGATCACTTGGACAGTTTTGCACCTTGGTTATATAGGGTTATATCTTATATAATGTGGTGAGTCAGAAATATTTAAACCCTAATAAGGGTTGGATTCGTTAATGAGACGTCTCAATAAATTTCTATATAAGAAGGCTAGGTCCCCTCTCTTCTCTATATGTTTCATCGGCTTGTACCATTGACGATTAATACTTTTCTGAGGAGCAAGTAGATGAAGATATAACTGCTAATATTTGCATTCAAGATGTCTTTTGCAAGTATCTCTTGAACTATAAATTTAAATATGTGATTCTTATTTCTTGATTGGACTAGAGATGACAAAAAAACCCGCCCCGCCCTGCCATGCCACGAATGGGACAAAAAAACCTACCCTGAAAGGGTTGGCGGGGCGAGGAGGGGCGGCACGCCCCGCCTGTGAAGAATTAAAAAAAAAATTAATTAACTAAAAAAAAATTAACTGAAAAAAAAAACACAAACGGGGCAGGAAACGGGTCAAAACCCAGCCCCGAACCCGCCCCGCCTCACCTTAGGGTGGGGGAGTGGCGGGGCGGGGCGGGGGTGCCCCGTCCTGAACCCGCCCCGTTGCCAACCCTAGAGACTGGACTTGAACTGATATATTGTTGTTACAATTTTATTCAACTTAAATATATTATTTTCCAACTTGATAAAGCAATAAAGTTTAGAAAAGCAAGAGTGGGGAAATATTTTTTATGAATGGTGAGTGATATATATATATTATGTTTTTAAGAAATGGACGGGGCATTGGTATTTCCGGACAAATGGGACCGCGCAAGCAAGATGAAGAAGTGCGAGCCCTTGGGGCGATCCATCTAACTACTTCGTTTATTTTGTTATTTTTAATTTCATCTTAAATCAGAGAGACGGTTTTGACTTTTGCATTTGTAGGATTTAGGTGGTATTTAAACTCTTTATTTTATGGATTATTTTGTTTAAAATCGAATACAATTTTGAGAGTTTTCTCCATTTTTTATCTTGATTTGAGTATATGCAAGTTCTTGAATCTTGATTCGTTTATCATGTTTCGACTGCGTCAACATATAATTTATCCCTCTTTCATTTATTTTGACATTGCTTAATAGCTGGAAAAATGTGTCAGGTTTTTGCTTTTCAATTTTGAGAAAAGTTCAATAAAATTGCTTTTAGCAGCCTTTCAGTTAGACCAAATATGACGTAAATCATACTATTTTAAATTAGATTACCACAAATTCATCATGCATTTCACCAACATAATAGCATACAAACTAGTACTTTACATCTGAGACAGAAAACACAGATACAATACAATTAACAGTCTTCATCTAAATATAATAGAGAATTACATGAAATCCCAACCTCATCAATCTTCAACTTATGTTGACACTGGTTGGGTCACGTTTATCGTTCAGGAAGACAGTGGTTAGAACATTGCTCGTACGTAAAGATGCTTTCAGTAGCTTCAGAGCCTGAAGAAAAATAAGATTTAAAAAATCAATTGTGTATTCGAAGGGCAAGGAAAAGCAAAATCACAACTTCTGCAAGAAAATAATTCAAAATCAAGAACATTGACACCATTACCTTGTTCAAGACAAAATCTAAAACAACTAATCCCTAAAAAACTATAACGAGATTTGTTAGTTTTGATCTAAATCTCTCTTTGAAACATAATGTGCATACCTCGTTCATCCCCAAGTCTACCTCCTTTTCTTGTAGTGCAGCCAATTCCTCAACATTAAACTTATTAAGCAAAGCAATGCTGGATATAGTGGACAGAGGCTTCACAACCAGATCATCCATTACCATGTAAGTCACCACGCCTTTCACAAATCCGCCTTCATTTGACACGTCTTTCTTTGGGGGAGGAGCAACATATGTCAAAATCCTGGTCATTGGTTTGGAGCACGTGGAGCAAGGTGTATTTGGATCATCAGAAAAACTGTATTGGGTGATTGATTGCACTGATGTAGAAAAAATGCAACTACTACCTGATTGCTTGCTGCCAAAAGCATCGTAACTACGACCAAAATTGGGTGTAACTAACGTGACTGACGTTGACATGTAGATTTTCTGAGTTGGTTTATCAGTAAGCAATGATAAAGGAACTGAAGAAATAGGATTTGGTGCCATTGGCTTCAAGAATATTTCCTTGTTCCTGCCGTGTAATATGTACGCATCATTCAAGTTCTCAACGCTTTCATATAGCTTGCCCAAGCAGCCCACCATTTCCTTTTTGCCGAGTAACCTAATAGCAGTAGCTATTGGCATAGCAAGAATGTGAAATATGAAATCAACAAAGTCTTTTCCAGCTTCTGCAAATAAAACCCTTTTGCTTTTCGTATCGATCAACAGCTTCAAATGCACTTTGGATTCTTCCATCCTGCTTATGAAAATGACACAATAAGAGACAATGAATTTTGAAATTCAAAGTCTATTTATACAAGGATTAGTCGGAAAAAAAATGCGAAAAGATTAAAATTGGAGAGAATCAAATCACAGAATCAATGGAATTGACAACAATCAAATTTTACAAGTGAGAAAAAAAAATTCGAAGTGAGGATAGGCTTTCCCGTTGAGGATGTTTCTTCACTTAACACCATAATTAACAATTTACGCTTTCGACATGTCGTAATTGGACTAAACAATACTCAACCATATAGTAAGCAATATTATTCCGTTCCAGCAAAAAAACTGGGAACCCATCGCGAGAAATCGGGTCATTGGCCGATTCAACCAGCAACTGAGTGAATTGGACCAAGTGTTACAGGGTGAACAGATTCGCTTTTAGAAAAAAGAAAATGAAAAACAACAAGAATTCTTAGCCTTCTCTTCAATTTTAGTGTCATTGCAACTTTTTCCTAGCTAGACTATTTTCAAAGTTCAAAATGTTAAAAATAATCCTAAAATGTTTCTAATCTTCGGATATAAGAATTTAACATCATTAAATTCTCCAAAGAGGGAAAAAAAACATCAACGAAATCATGAAAGAACTTACCTGGGTATTTAGGTTTAGGGTTTCTATTCTTCCACTTTGTAAGCACCAGAATTAAAACTACTTATAAACCTGAGATAGGTTGAAGAAGATGAGCAGGATGAGAGTTTTTGTGCAGGAAAAGTGAGAGAAATCATGCAAAAGCGTGACATTTAGCTCCTGTTTCTTACACATTAAAATTCTCATTCTCATTTTTCTACTTATTTTCAATCACATATTTTTCAATAAAATAATATTTTTCATCACATCAATAATTTTTCTTTCTTTTTCAACCACACATTCTATATCAATCTACTATTTCAGAATACATTCTTCCAAAATAATGTGCTCAAACACACCCGTAAAGTTTAAAAAAAAAATTATGTGATGCGACAGTCAAAAGCACTAAAGTTGATGGTCTCTCATTAAAAAAAAAGTGTCGGTTACATGATTTGCAGTTGTTCAAATGAATTGATATTCTTTTCTTTTCTTTTTTATAAGATTTTTTATCCAAGGATGATCAATGTGAAGTGATAGGCTATACAGAAATGATCTCTTGTTCATAGTGAATAGAAAATATGTTGCTCACCATCGATATTATAATATGATTGTGAAGTAAATTTGAAAATCAACATCTAATGTGACAAATCGTGAAATGATAAAAATACATGTGCACTTAAATTCTTGGTTTGACATACCGTGGTAATTGTATAAAACATAAGTCAATTAAAGATAATCGAGCCTTCGTATCAACCCATGAAAATCTCAAAATTGAAGCAATTACGGAACAAAGCCATAATTCCAAGAATGAATATGTATATAAATATCTTTGTTGCATTCAATCAAACCTAATTTTTTTTTTTTCTGAATCAAGCCTGGCACGATCTAGTACTATGTATTATCAAGCTAGTAGAGAAACTTGGGGACTAAGGAAGCGCGAAAAAGTTGCGTGAAAAAAAACAAAACGGGGGACAGAATTTATGGTGATATGAATCATAAAGGAAATTAAAGAAAAAGGGCTTGTACGGATTGGAAACTTTATGTGACGGGTTTAGACTTCGTCAAGTCGTTGCCCAGCATTTTCCTACTTTTCTTGATTGGCTACACATTTCCTCCATTTAATTAGTTAATAATCATGTATTAGGTCCGTTTGATTGGAAAGGTGATTGGCTACACATTTCCTCCATTTAATTAGTTAATAATCATGTATTAGGTCCGTTTGATTGGAAAGGTGAAAAATAGGTGGAAAGAAAATGAATTATAGGGAAAGTAATTGCTTAGAACTTGTTTTCCAGTAAATTATTAATTGGTGTGTTTAATTGCTATAATTTTCCACTTGGAAAATTTTTGAAATTTTGGATCTTTATGTTCACGTTTGGCTTTATTTCACATGAAAATTGTCCATTAAAGTGAATTTTTTTTTAACAACTGGTTATGAAATTTGTTACCATTGCCAAATAAAAAAAAATTGTTCGAAAACTATTTTTTCACCATTTTTCATCAAAGTTTAGTGTTCGTTTAGCTTCATTTTATATGAAAATTGTCCATTAAAGTGAAATTTTTTTTAACAATTGGCTATGAAATTTAGTTCAATTGCCAAAAAAAATAAAAAATAAAAATTCGACAGAAACTGGAATTCATTTTCCCAACTAAAAGTTGGGAAAATGAATTCCAGGAAAACAAGGAAAAGTAGCGCTTGGAGGGGGGGGTGGGTGGGAATTNAACTATTTTTTCACCATTTTTCATCAAAGTTTAGTGTTCGTTTAGCTTCATTTTATATGAAAATTGTCCATTAAAGTGAAATTTTTTTTAACAATTGGCTATGAAATTTAGTTCAATTGCCAAAAAAAATAAAAAATAAAAATTCGACAGAAACTGGAATTCATTTTCCCAACTAAAAGTTGGGAAAATGAATTCAAGGAAACCAATGAAATGTGGCGCGTGGGGGGGGGGGGGGATTGGTTTTCGAAGGAAAATGTTGCCAATCAAACATGTTAAAAAGTGGGAATTGAAATTTATTTTCCTTTTTTCTTGGAAAATTGGGCCCTTCAAATAGGGCCTTAGCTAATCAATTATTAAGAAAAATAGCTAACAATAACATTTATCGACTGAATAATAAGATGTGATTTATTTATTTATTTTTCAAAAATCTCTATGGAACTTCTAGAGGATACATCACAAGACTTTTCCATTATGACCTCTTTGAAGCAATACGGCCTCGTTATGCATGCTAGAAAATCCAGAAAATAAGGGCATGTTCTCTTTACCATTTTCAAGCCGTTTTTTGTTTTCGATTTTCCAAAACAGTGAAAACGCGTTCTCTTTCCCATTTTCGAAAACGCGTTTTTGAAAACAAGTTAAAAATTTATAAACCCAAAACGACAAATTTGTCAAACATGTTTTTGAAAACAAGTTAAAAATTTACAAAGAAAATTTAAAACGACAAATTTGTCGTTTTTTGTGTTTTCAATTATAATCAAACTAAACTTTTCAAAACGTGTTTTGAGTGTTTTCAAAACAATTTTTCAAAATGCCAAAAAGAACACATTTTCAACAATCTCAAAATGGACACTCAAACACAAAATAAAAAATGAATTCAAAACTCAAAACATAAAACTGAAACACAAAAAGAACAACCCTTAAGTTTTTGGTGATGATGTTTGAGAAATTCCGGTCAAGCCATTGATTAAAGAGCATTTCTTGTGTACAATGACGTTCTTCCCCAATTCTAAATACTAAATTCTTTCTACACTAATAAATACTCAATTCTAAATACATTCGTTAGTAATTACAAAATTATCAATTTTGTTGTCTTGCTATATTGTTCTCCCCGTGAACTAGTCAATGACTTAATTATAGCATAACTGAAAAATGACCCAACTTACATTAAAAACTGGTGAAATACGAAAATTGACTGTTTGATTTCAAAAATGAGTTTATTGTTATGTTTTCACAAAACATTGTGATCTGCGATACATGGTATGAATGTGTAATAAAAATCAAGTCATTTTTCATTAGAGAATCTTCAATAAAATTACATAGTACTAGTTTAGGACACGATATGGTTTGAAGAAACTAGATCAAACATTTGAGACGTGTGATAACATGATCCAAGACTTTCTAGAACCCTTGACCTACGAAAAATTTGCAACGAAACCCCAGCTTCAACTAGTAACATTGTTAGTTTTCCATAGATCGTTGAAGAAGACAGTAGTTAAGACATTGTATGTATATAAGGAAGCTCTACATAAAACTTGTTAAGCGAATCAATGGTGGACATGGGGGACAGAGTCTTCACAACCAAATCATCCGTTACCATGTAAGTTGTGACACGTTTCACAAATTCACCTTCATTCGAATAATTTTCCACCAGCGCGCATAAGAAGCAATGTTCACTTTTGCAATCGTACTGGGGGAGAACTATTGCAAGTTGGTGCATTTGGTTTATCGAGTATCAAGAGAGGAATTGAAGCAATCCAATTTGGTGCCTTTGGATTCAAAATGATGTCCTTATTCTTTCCCTGTAGTATGCATGTAATGTTCAAATTTTCAACCCTCTTATAGAGGTTGCCCAAGCAGTCTTATCATTTCTTGTTGGCCAACTAGCTTAATAACAGAATCTATGGGCGAAGAGAGAATGTGAAAGATGAAATTAACAGCGTCTTTTTCAACTTCAGCAAATAAAACCATTTTGCTTTTGGGGTCGATCAAAAGCTTCAAACGCAATTTGGATTTTGCTGTTTCTTTTCTCTTTGCTATTTTCTCGAAGTTCTTGTATGTTTAAAGTGTCATTCAGTAGAACTTATTTATACGCGTACTAATTAGGGGTTAATTTTTAATCATCTCTGACTATTGAAGTATCCAAGATTATGGGTAGCACTAGAGGTGGTAGTTGGAAGCGTCAAGGAGAGTGTTTCTTCGATTCACAACACACATTAACACTTATTGAAGAAAGTAAGCCGTCTTTGGAAGTTGAAAATGTGCACTGATTAGGCAAATATTTATAGGCTTCAATAAGTCATATATTTGATCTTGAAATTTTAGAATTTATTAGTTTATTAATGAGAAGATGGAATTATTTATTCATTCTGCCACAAGCCACTGGTTAAGTAAACCAAGGAAAACAAGGATTATGTTCAGTAAAGTTTTTGGGGGTGAAATCCTTTAATCCCTTTAGAAAGGGAATGGAAGTGTACAGTACACTTTTAGTGCTTACAAGTTGTGAGTTAGCCATGAATAATGAATACATAGTAAATTGTGAGTCTTATTAAATATGTTAGAATTTTATTTATTTTTTTAATCAACTTAGAGCATCTTCTATCATATAAATTAAATTTTTATTAGATTACAATAAAGATTGATGAAATGTGTGATTGGAAAATTGATAAAAATTATAAGTCCCATAAAATATATTATTTAAAATGAATGTGACAAAAAAATTAAAAAATGATGGCCAAACAAGAACTAAATTACTTACAATAATGCTAAATATACATTCATTCCCGTACATCATATTGTTAATTTACATTCTCTTTGTTTTCAAAAAATTGTGGACATGAAAAGTATTTTTTAAAACTGTTTAATAGTGTGTTGTCACGTGGTATAATATAAACAATGTTGTAAAAGATAATGTATATATAGTGTGATTGAATACCTTATAACCATCCATGCAAACATTATTTGAAGTAATTAGCATAAGAGAAAATTACTTTTATAGTCTAAAAAACAGTAATTTGATAATCGTTCAATTTATTCGATACTTCCCAAACCTTTGAATTCCTACTTTTCAATGGTTTGTATCTTCTTTTTCTTTCAAATAGTAACATTCTTGGTTTCAAATTCATCGTTGAGAAAGACGGTGGTTAGAACTTTCTTTGTATGCAGAGATGCCTTCAACATCTTCAAAGCCTGAGAAAAAATAAAGCAGAAATTGAAAATTAAATAAAACGTCATATAAATGATTAAAATCAAGCGTGAATCATTGAGAAATGATAAATTGCTTACTGTTCAATTATGTCTGCAGACAAGTGAAACAAATCCATATTTTATTTTTTCGAGCAAAGAAATTTATCTTAAAAAATGACTGATCGAGAACACCAATTGTTAAACAACTTAATCTTAAAAACTAAATTAAT
Organism: Fraxinus cuspidata; assembly: GCA_903798385.1. Classification (NCBI taxonomy): domain Eukaryota; kingdom Viridiplantae; phylum Streptophyta; class Magnoliopsida; order Lamiales; family Oleaceae; genus Fraxinus; species Fraxinus cuspidata. The sequence continues at coordinate 8,738 of CAIGRP010117988.1, forward strand.
CTACTATAATTTATTTGAAGTTATTTTTGAAATGCCCCGCACGTGCACCTATTCATTTTTCATCCAAAACCTGACATATTTATAATTAACATGAATAGGCGGAGAGACGTGAATCCACAACTATAAAATCACGTGAAAAGTCTTTTATCCAAAAGCTTAAAATATTAAGCTTTTGTTTAGATACAATTTATAAATTCTAATAAAATCAAATATTAACTCCAACCACACCTTCATAATTATTATTCGCTATTATTAACGCTTCATTAAGATCCAATACTATCCCTCTTATATTCCGATTTATATACTATTTCTAAAATTACAAAACCGAAGCTAAATGAATGAGACTATGGATGAACATGGTTCCATTTGATTCTAGTTCCAAGAGAACCGAATCATGAACCGATGATTTTTTTTATAATGGAACCAAATGGTTCTCAATTCTTAAGAATCATAAATATTAATAATTTTTTTTGTAGAATCGAACCGAATCACACGGTTTGATTTGGTTCTGATTTGGTCTAATTTGATTTGGTCATTTTTTCCATCCCTAGATGAGACCCAAGCAAGTTTTGCCGATCTTTAAAAGTTTACTTACTATAAGTTTATTTTTGAATTAAAAAATATAGAATATTGTTGGGATGCAATGATTCCTTGAATAACTTCAAAGTCTAGAGAAATAGAAATAAAAATTGATTGGGTGTGCAAGGTGAAATACAATCAACACATCTACAAGTAGAACAACTAAAAATTAATCAAGAATGTTAAGTGCCGTGTTCGGTATTCTACACGGAACAACATTCGATAATATTAATGAATGACAAGAAGTTGGAATCTTTTTTGTGGTTCAAGACTTAACGCACACCAAACATGTTCGGATGGACAACATTACCTCATTCATCCCCAGGTTTACCTCCTGTTCCTGTAGTGCAGCCAATTCCTTGATATTAGACTTGTTAAGCAAAGCAATGGTAGAAATAGTGGACAGGGGCTTCACCGTGAGATCATCCATTACCATGTAAGTCACAATGCCTTTCACAAATCCTGCTTCTTCATTCGACCCTTTGTTCACAGGGGGATGGGCAACGTAGTCCATTTTCTTGCTCATAAGGCGGCTGCAATTGGGGCATATTGCAGTGGGGTCCTAACATTGTTACCACTACAGTAACTGCATCGGTAAAAGGTCTTCCTATTTGCTTTATCATTAAGAAGTGAGAGAGGAACTGAAGGAATGGGATTTGGTGCCACTGGTTTCAGAAGGTTCTTCTTATTCTGTCCCTTTTGAATGTAGGAATCACTCAAGACCTCGATACTGTCATAGAGGTTACCAAAGCAGCCCACCATTTCTTGTGTACCAAGTAACATAATAACACTAGCTAATGGCAAAGCAAGAATATGAAATATAAAATCAACAAAATCTTTGCCAACTTCAGCAAATAAAACCCGATTGCTTTTTTTATCGATTAAAAGTTTCAAACTCACTTTGGACTCTGCCATAGTTTAGTGATTATGAAATATTGAGCTATAAGTTGGAAGTGTCATTATTACTCAAATTTTGATCAATACAATTTACATTTACCGATCAAAAAGATAAGGACACAAGAAAATAAACAAATCCCACAATCAAAGGGATTATCAAACGCTATAATCTTAGATCCTTTCTGTACTTCACATATGAAGAAAAATAATTATTTATTTAAAAAATAAAATCAATCGAAGTTGAAATTCTTTTCATTAATGCATTATTTTTCCAGCTAACTTTGGTGCATTTTAAGTAGTAAAAAGAATAGAAATGTTTTGAAGTTGAATAAATAATGAAAGACAGGAGTTGGGCACATTGCAAACACTTGCGAATTTGGATACTTTTGAAAAAGAGTCTTCTACTGCATCTAGAAGTCCCCAGCAAGAGGAGATAAGGCAATATTTAGTTTTACGATTTGTTTAAAGAATAGGTCTATCTTATTCTTATATAAGATTTAATTCTTTACGCGTCTATAATTTCATAAAATACTTAACTAATTCTTGACACGTTTTTTTAAATTTTTGTGTCACAGGTGGTCACCCAGCTTTATAGTTGGTGTAACTATGTCCAACCAATTTGATTTTGTTTTACCATGGCCACTCAACTTTATACTTAGTGTCACAATGGTCAACCAATTTCATTTTGTTCCACCAAAGGTTATTCAATTCCATATAACGTTTCACTATGATTACCCAATTTCATATAACATTTCACCATGGCCACTCGACTTCTTTTTACTATTTTCATAATTTTAAAATGGGTAAAACGGTAACTTTTCATTATATATAAAAAAAAATTAAAAATAAAAACTTATTTAAAAAAATTAAAAAAAAAAAACTTATTTTAAAAAATTAAAACAATTAAATAAAATAAAAACTTCTTAAAAAAACATTTCTAAAATAAAATAAAAAAATTTTTTTTAAAAAATTTACTTAGAAAAATAAAATAAAATAAAAAGTTATTTTAAAAATTTTTCTTTAAAAAAATAAAATAAAAAATTATTTTAAAATAAACATTTTAAGTTTTTTTTTAAATAAGGTTTTTTTTAATTTTCTTAAAAAATGTATTTTATATATATAATGCAAAGTTAATGTTTTACCCCTTTTAAAATTAATGAAAATGATAAAAGAAGTTAAGTGACCATGGTGAAATGTTATATGAAATTGGGTGGCCATAGTGAAATATTATATGAAATTGGATGGCCTTGATGAAATAAAATCAAATTTGATAGACATGATGATACTAAATATATAGTTCAATGGTCATGGTTAAACAAAATCAAATTGGGTGGCCATGATGACACAAAGTATAAAGTTGGATGGCCACTAGTGAGTTTAACCCAGAATGATAAGATTTGAAATTAATAAACACAGTGAAATCATTTATGCATAAACTAATTATTCTACTTATAACAATAAGGTCAGCCGTGGCTCGATGAGTTTGTTAAATGATGTAAATATTGGGTCAGCGATTTTCGAGCCAATTCAACCGATTTTTTATAAAACAGTATGACAACCGAATGTTGAATGTATGAAGGACATTTCTTCAATTAAGTACACCATAAATGATTTAGAACAAATGGTTGAATAGATTGAAGAAGAATTTGACTGAAAAAAAAAATTGGCAAAAGTGCAGATGTGGCAGTTGAATTCCGATTTGAGCTCATAATACCATTTTGGAAAGATAATGACGAGACGAATAGAACTCACAACTAGGCCGTGACATGTGATGGGTTTCGGTCATCCTTCATTTAGGACTCGAAAAACCCATTTTTATGTTATAGTGTTATTTTTGTCATTTAATTTATTTCGAATTCTTTGCAATTTTAATTTATTTTAACTAGGTTTTCACGTAAACCCTTATAAATAAAAGACTAATTCATCATTTTTTTTTATCATCTTTCAATTAATAAAATTCTTAAATTTATTTTTTCATAATTTGGTGGATTCCAAATTTCGTATTTTTAAGGTTTTTGCTTGAATTCCTTTTTCACTTTGCGTCAATAAATTATATATTCATTATCGTTTTTTATAATCTGTCAATTAATAAAATTCCTAAGTTCATTATTTATTTTTTTCATAATTTGATAGATTTCAAATTTCGTATTCTTAAGATTTTCGCTCTGCATAAATTATATATCCATTGATTCATGAAGAGTGAGAAAAAATGACGACAAATGAGAAAATTCCAAAACTGATCCAATAATCACCAAAACAAATTAAAATCAATAATAGGTGTTGTCAAAAAAGAAAGACAGCTAAACAATAAAACAAAAGGGGGGGCCGCTTGCATAATAAAGTCGACGAAAACTACATTCTTTATATGTTTATAACCACGAGGAAATAGAAAAGTGAAAATTGAGTTTGTGGCATACATATTTGTAGGAGAAAAATATATTTGAAGTCTACAAATTATTAATTTGATCCTTGCTCGAAGACTGTTGTTTTCATCATTTTCGGACTTTCTTTATGAGCTAGTAAGTATTCTTGATTTCGCAGGCATCATTGTAAAGACAGAAGTTAGAACATTGTTAGAATGCAAAGATGTCTTCAACAGCTTCAAAGCCTGAGAAACAATTTTCCTTGAATTGAAGAAACGATTTTCGGGTTGGAGAAAGTCAGAGATGATTGAAAAGAGTAATCATGTACCGTGAATTGAAGAAACATTTTCCTTGGCATTTCAACACCTCTTGCGCTTCCTGCCTTCCCATCATCTTGGTAGCTAATCTTTCCAAATTTCAAACAATTTTCCGTTGGATTATCGGATCGGATCCAATATGGACAAATTCGCTCCATATCCGATCCATTTAAGCCCTAATAGCGGCCAACACTAAGTTTGTGCTTATAAAGTATTCAAAACATATTTCAATCACTTAAGTCATCGAACTTTAAGTTTACGCTGAACTAATATGACCTTTTAATACTTGATGCAGCCACAAATAAACGTACCTTGACACAACAGTAATTGTGCTTGTTTTAAAGCACTTCGTAGTTCGTACTAATTCGACTTCCTTTTATGTTCCTTTTCAATTCTAATTTTTTAGTGTTATCTTTTAGTTTGATTTGTTTGGAAGGTACTCTATTCTTTGTTCATTTTGAATGTCAATTGAAGTTCTAGCAATTTGAACTTTTATATGCTGAGCTACATCAATTGAATTGACTACTCAAAATGCATTTGTTCCACCCGACAATACAATGGCAAGTAGCTATGTCAACAAGTCGAGCCGAGAATCGGAACTCAAGCTCGAGCTTTTTTGGGCCCGAGCCGAACCAAGTAAAAGCTCGGCCGAAAAAATGAGACTCGACCAGAGCTTTTGGCTTGAGCCTAGCGGGCCGAGTCGAGCCCGATCCAAGCTGGCTAGATTTTTTTATTATTATTAAATAATAGCTGCCTGCTTTGTGCAGGCTACTAGCTGCCTGCACAAGCATGCAGCTACAGTAACCTTTAGCTGCCTCCACAAGTTATGTTTTAAATTTTTTTTTATATTAAATGGGTCGAGCTGGACCTTGGCTCGATTTCACCGAGCCTGAGCAGGGCCCGGCTCGGGTTTTTTCCGAGCAAAGCCCGAGCCGTCCAAGCTGGCAGCTTTTTTGTCATCCCTAATGGCAAGTGTGTAAATTAGATATTTATAAAATTTATAAATTAATAATGTTGGGACAAATGCAAAATCAAGGAGTTATTAATTTACCGATAAATTAATTTTATAGTGCATTTATGATTCATATAAGAATAATGTTATTTAGTCACACCTGGATTATAACCCCTGTTCATAAGGCGCTAATGTATTAAGAAAAAATAGAAGTGAAATCGAACTAAATTTAAATATAAATTTCAATAGTAAAGAAGCAACTCTTATGAACACAATGACTTATTTTCTTTTTCTAGACATGATTAAGCGTGGATAGGAATTTAAATATATTTTGCTCTAATATTATATTTAACAACTATTAAACAAAAACTGAGACAGAAACACTAAGGGAACGTATTCAATTAGGACTTTTAAAGACTTTTAGATATTTAAAAAGTTTAAGGGTATTGAATTGAAACTTTTTAAGACTCTCTAAAAGTTTTAGTGTATTCAATAGAGACTTTTATAAACTCTTAAAAAAAATTCAAAAGTCGCGGGGTATTCAATTAAAACTTTTTAAAAATTTCTTTTATTTTTTTTATTTTTTTAAATTGATAATGACTTTTAGGGAATTTCATATTTATGGGATTTTTGAAAACTTTTTGATAGAAAATATAAATAACAAATCTCTCGTCACGAGAGATTTGTGAAAAACTCTAGACCCCAAAAAGAATTA
>CAIGRP010117991.1:0-13774 GCA_903798385.1 Fraxinus cuspidata
AATGAATAGTTGTTTTCTAAATGTTTGTATTGCTTACAAGATTTTGCTCACTATACCAGTTCCAGTTGCATCAGCAGAAAGAAGTTTCTCCAAGTTGAAATTGATCAGAAGTTATCTCCGTTCAACTATGTCACAGCAAAGATTGAATGGATTGACCATGTTATCCATTGCAAAAAAAATGGTTGAACAACTCGACTATACAAATTGATTAATATTTTTGCCTAAAAAACTTCAAAGATGAGTTATATTTAAGCGATCGGTTAGATCATCTTCGTATTGTTATTTGATTTTAACATAAATATTTTGAATATTTTATTTTTATTTGATGCTTTATTGTTGAATTTAAGTTACCAATTTTAGTTCCGTAAGACTCTTTTAAATGAAAAAATGTATTGTCTACTATGACGAGCCCAAATTTTGAAATTCGCCTTAGATCCATCAAAACACAGGTACGGCCCTATGAACAGTTATACTTCCTCACGATGAAAACAAAAAATAGAATATTCATATTGTACTATTGTGCTTTTTCAGGATCATAACATTGTATTATTTAAAAATGTTAATATATATTATTTTATTCTTCTTTAGGAACAGTAATGCAATATATTCTTTTGAAATAATAATATATAAAAAGTTTTGTTTCTTTTAGAGCATAATATTCTCCGAAAATATTTAATAACGCGATTTGTGTGTTTTTTAATAATATCAACAAATACATAATACTTTTATAATAATCTAAACCATTTTATATAATATGATAAAAAAAAATTAATGAATGAATTTACTTGCAGAAAAAAGGGGACAATTAAATTGAAGTGCTTTTCAGATTTTATAAATGTAGAAATCTTGAAGTAGTCTGTGAATTCTAGTGGCCACGTTCGATTTGTTTCTTGTTTCTAGGACTTGATTCACACCTTCTATCACGACTACATCTTTTTGTTTTTCTTCCAACAGAGAGAAAAAAAAATTCAGTTAAATCTAAAAGAAGATTCAATTTTGATAACTCAGTTGGCTAGACTTTCGTGCTGATAATATATTATAGAATATAAAAAAGGAAATATAAAAAAGTCAATAAATTTGTATGTGTATTTATTGGGCATCAATGTCTCATATTTATATGTTACAATTAGGGTTGTAAAGGTAGGGGTGTGTGTGTGTGTGTAAGGAATGATCTCCTAAATACCGTGCTTAGTTTATGCTAAATATGGTGCGCTTAAGTGGCACTACATTAGTGAGTAGTTTGTTTACCACCTAAATATGATTTTTAACATAAATTAAATAGCGTGCTTAAGAGATCAAATTTGCGCATGTGTGTGTATTTCACATTTTATCATTGTGCATGCACCAATTTCGATTACATTCCTTATCTATATAAATTCATTATTATTATTATTATTATTATTTTCACTAAACAAAATGTAAATTATGCCTTAAGTTTTGCAAATTTTCTCAAATTTATATAAAGAATTACATATTGATTTACATAAAAATAAGGTGTCAAAAAATAGTGAGACTTTTTTTTTTTTTGTTAAAGAAATTTTGATTCAATCATAGTTCACCACATCATGTATATGTAAAATCATTATCGAAATTATTATATGTATATAGCACAACCGTTTGTAAAAACGTAAGTTACCATTTTTTTCTCCTAAATTAATATGACAACGTCACTTCGAATGGACGCCCCTAATTGGACATCTATTTTGGGCCCACTAAACACCAATTTCCATCTTTTCAGCCCAACCTAAGCCTACATCTCGATACTTTGTGCAACCATGATTTCAGCCCGGCCCAATAATGCGTGGAGTTGAGTTTTAGTGCCCTGAATCCCGAAAGCCTAAACTACGCCACTTTAGTACTAAAAAGTGTCAATTCCCCAACTTTGATGAGATTGATGCTAGTTAAACAAGTTGACATGAATATTAAATATGAAAAAGAAGTTAAAATTTCCTTACTTGATCCTCATCATTTTTAAAATATATTTTTTTCTCTCTTCTTTTTAATCAAACATTCTTCAATAAAATAATATTACACGCAAATAAAAAAAATTTTCTTTATTTTTTAACCATGCATTCTCCATCAATCTACTATTCAAAAATGTATTTTACACAAAAAATAGGATTCAAACAGACATCTTCATTGTTTATCTAGCCATCCTCATCAAGATTTGAACGCTAGTTGATTCATTACCTTGACTAATGACTACTTTTATGATTTTAGGGCCTGTTTAAGTCCCATTTTCTGTGTAGAATGTATTTTGGTATTAATAAATTGATGGAGAATGTGTTGTTAAAATTGAAGGAAAAGTTTTTTGGTTGCATGTAATATTATTTTATTAAAAAATGTATGGTTAAAAAAAAAATATATATATATATATATATATATTGAAGAAATTGGAATCAAACAAGGTCTTAATCTTTTAACTTATAAATAGATTGTTTGAAGGGAAGTTTATATGGTGGACATTTTTACTTCGACTATTTCAAGAAGAATAATAATTTGAAAAATTTCCTAAAAATAATTATACCCAAAGAGTATTGCACAATTAGTGTATATATTATATTATTATTATTTTTCATTATTGTTCTTTACTCCATTTCGAACCCTCGCTACTTAGTTTTAAAATAAGTAATATTTCTACATGGCAAAGTTAAAAATCAATACGGTTCTTGAAAGTAGCTTTACTGCAAGAATAAGTAAAACCGTTTACTTGTATCATAAAAAAAAGTAGCATATTCAAATAGATTCAGAAATCAATTTCTTTTAAAAGTAATTTAAGTAATTTTAATTTTAGTCAAACATATTACTCTACATCCTAGCATTCTTTACATTCTCATTATCTTGCGTCTCTCTCTTCTATGTGGAACCATTTTATCTTTTTAATAATTGCAATTAAACACCACTATTTTATTGTATCAAAATTTTACTTCTACAGAGGAATTTTAAGCGATTCTTGCATTTTGTGTTTTACCAGTAGCTTAATTATGATTCTTTTAGACAAATTTTGATTTAGTGGTTACAAAAATGTGGTGGCGGTACTAAAGAATGTGAAGTAAAAGAGAAAAAGAATTATAAATTCTCAACGTGGTCTAAAAAATTCATCTCTATAAAGAATAAGTATGAATTGAGCATCAAATTTCGACGCGGTGTAAATATTGATAATGGTAAATTGACATCGGCTTCGGTTTGATTTTGAATATGATCAAATTGAACCATGAATTAATGATTATCTTACAATCAAACTTTTGATTCCATTTGTTTTGTAATTATGGAACCGAAATTGAAAATTTCCGATTTAATTTGGTTCGGTTTCATAACAAAAAATATCAAATTATTCATGTTTGGCTCCCATTTTTTTCGAAAATTTATTTTCAACCACAGATTCTCTTATAAAATAATTTTATGCGTAAAATCAAAACTTTTCCTTATTTTTTAACAATACATTTTCCAACAAAATACTATTCAAAAATGCATTTTGTCCAAAAAATGGGCTCAAACAATATGTACAAAAACGTTAATACTCATAATTAAAATCAAAACAACAAGTCTCATTCAATGTAAACAACAAATCGATCTTCATACCGAATATTTCTAATAAAAAACATTCACCAAATTAATAAGTAAACACAATTAGCTTTAAAACTTTGGGGTTAAAACCGGCTCATGATTTTACAAAACCAAAATCATTTAAAATTTAAGTAGAATCGAACCGACCGGTTCTAATTCAGTTCAATTGGTTTTGGTTAATTTGCCACCCTTAGTAAAGGCTAATAATAGCAATAGTAATAATAATGATATGCTCTAATACATTGGCATTATGTTTCTACTTTCTACACAATATACATCAGTTTAAATTTTATCATATCGATTGCAAGCGATATCGATTCCTAAATTTCTTCGGCTAATAATAATAATAATAATAATTTTTCCTTTTTTTTTTTTTTTATCATTGATAGACTCTTCATATAAGGTACAAAAATATTAAAAACTAAGATTTAAAGTAGTTTTGAAGGTTTTCAAGCTTGATGAGAGAGTACTCAAACCCAGGGTAGGTGTGGCATTATTTTCGGAACTGACCAATTAATTTTGCTTCCAGTTATTATTTAATTTTGTTCTGGATTATACGTAAATTTTTTATTTTGCAATCTCTCAATTAAATTTACCACTAAGTGAATACATACGAATATATATATGAATTATTATGAATCCAAGTGGTAATTGAATAATGTTATTTGTACATAAGGAATTACACATAAATGAGTTGTTGAGTGTGGGGAAGTTTCTTTGGTTGAAGAAATTCCAATTCAATTATATAAATTATTATGTACATGTAGCACAACCTATAATAATTAACAATTTTGTGGTATGTAACAAAGAGCATGAAAAATAAATAAATAAATTACACAAGAACTTACATTTTGCCCCTATTTGGTGTAGTTAAAAATCAGATTATTAATAAATTTTGATAAAAATTGATGAAATATATAGTTGAAAAGTTGTGGATCTAATGAAATGTGCAGTTAAAAATAATTATTAATTTTAATTTATATTTTTATCAAACTTATAAGCCGCACCACACAAAAACTTTATTAATACATATAACAAGTGGTAGATTTACAACGAGGCAATGAGGTCAGTTGCCCTCATAGTAAATTCTTGTTTGGTTCATATTATTTTCGAAATACATTTTTCTCTATTTTATTTTCAATCACATATTTCAATAAAATAATATTATACGCAAATCCAAAATATTTTTTTATTTTTTAACCATACATTCACTATCAAATCACCATTCTAAAATGCATTTTGGCAAGAAAATAAGGCTAAACGGGCTTTAAATTTAAAATCCCATTTTTTTAGAAAAAAAAAAATTATAATTTTCATTTTGCTCTCACAATTAAATTTTGTGAAATTTGCCCCCTTATTTCTATAATCCTAACTCTGTCATTGCATACAACTAATTAGATTGGACCTGTTCTGAATCGAATTGAACCATAAGAGTGACTTGAATTGGACTATAAGGGTGAATTTCACGTGCAAAACTCTCGCTTTGGTCTGGTCCTTGTCAGCACCAACTCAAATTGGACCAGCCAGGTTAGTCTCAACCATAAATTCATATTACTTACTCGATTTTGTCAAATTTTCGTAAGAATTGAACAGGACCATACTTTGCCTTCAACAAATTGGGGCTTTAACACGCTAATTTATCCACAAATCTTTTCTTCGGGCTAAAACTATGTTTTCATATCGACTTGAATATCAAAGTGTTTGTTCATAAAGACAACGCTTTGTCTTATTAGTCACCCCTCCAAAAAGTTCAGACAACAATATATGACTCTTTAATCTTGATACCTGCACTTTTTTTTTTATACTTGATTATCATGTGCCAAAGGGAACACATTTGTTGGGAATTCTAATCTTATTCCATTAAGATCCATAAGTTTAGAAAAAAATATTGAAGATAAGGTAGTGTTGGCACTTTCAACAGTATGGAGATTGTAATGTCAACTCTTCCAAGTTGCCTAGCTTAGATAGCTCAAATATGTAAAAATAAATAAATAATTTGGTGCATTCAAACAGATTAGGAATGACAATAGGGTGAGAAATGTCAAGACAACCCTCCTCGTACCCTGCCTGTTGAGATTTTCAAGAGGCAGGACGGAGCGGGATATAGTGGGGGCTGGAATATATTTACCATCTCTGAAACAGGTGGAGAATAGTAACAGGCAGAAGACCACTACTTTACCTAACAATTTGAAAGGAACCCTTCCAACAAAAAAAAAAAGGAACAGACAAAGTGGATAGACAAATAGAAAGAATTTGACTACAAAAATGGGAACTCCATAGCCAACAGGCAACACCATAATAAGGATACGATAAAAGAAAAGACTTGTACTTTTTAAAACCAGCTGTCACAATTTTTTAAATTTTGTTAATTATTAGAGATTAATGAATAATGACTTTTAAATTGTGATTAGATAATGTTAGACAAAATATTTCACATAATTATCTTTCTTAATACTTTTAATAAATGTATTTCATAAATATATGAATTTGGGGTCATACCTAAAGAAGTTAACATATTGTGAGAAATAACGAAATTTTCACAAAAAATTCAAGACCATTTTCATGCTTGATCGGTGGGGAAACTTTCAACAATCCTCTACCTAGAATGAAGTATCATATTATTTAGACGTCCTCGAGCGATGATCTATCTCTCAATCTTCCTTAAATTATGAATATCATATGTTATATCAAGATCCAACTTTTTACGACTCAGTAACTAAGCACACACACTATAAGAACTCACCATATTGAAATCTCACAATTAATTGAGACCACATCCTCACTTGAATCTTTGTTACACGATTAAAAATTCAACATTTCCATCTGCGTGGCTAAATTTGAGGCATGACTTATCTCTTACATAGACTGAGAGTTTGATCTCAAAGAATAACGCAATGAGTAATCTATCTCGACTGTTGGATGGAGACTTAATTAATAAATTGATATGAGATTTAAATGTAAGGGTGTGAGTCTTATTTAACGTGACATATTAATTAATGTCACATAAATAAATAGCATCACTCGATCTCAAAATATTTATATGTTAAGAGACAATCCATATGTTTAATCAATATTGAACTTTTGTTCGTATCGTTACATTAAATATAACGAGAAAGTTTGGCCATTTAAATTACTCAATATTTTTTCATCTAGGAAAACGTGGCATGGAAAAAGGAGTAGTGGGAGAAAGCAACGTTTTAAAGTTCTAGACAAGACAATTGATTCAGTTTAAGTTTTTTGGATTTGTTTAATTAATTTTACGTTACATCTTTCTAAGTATAAAATTGTAAAGCTAACTAAAATATTTGTTGCATTTTGGTACATAGTATTAGACACAATAGATAGTATAATTATGCAATTTTTTATAATATTTTCAGTACTACTTGATCCACTTTACCGGATGCGGAGAGATGTGTCAATTGTGCAAAAATTAAGAATGAAACTATAAAGTGACGTGTCCACACAATTTCTTGTAGGTAATTTTCGAATGAAATATATTTACTAATAGATGGATATTTTATGTTATCTATGAACTATAATTAATGGTGCAATATATAATTTATATTTTGGGTTCTATTGACCAAATGTGAAGGAACAAAACTTATTGCAAAAAACGTTAATGTTGGAGATTCAGGTTTATAAATGATTCTCTCTTTAATTGTTCGTCAATACTTTATGTATTTCACAAAGTTTAAAATATTATTTAATTTCTTTGATGGAGTATTGAGAGGGTTAACCCAAAAAACTCACTGCAAGGAATTAAGCAATATGCGAGGGAAATGAAGGCATAAGAGGTTCACATAAAATAATGAGAATCGCTCCTCCATCCAGACTGGCTAGAGGTTGACAAGATGTATGAAAAATATTACACTTTTAACTGAATCAATTATTAAGAAGCTATCACCTGTCATTCTTCCAAAATGACCAAATTACCCCAAAATTTGGAAGAAAATCTATAAATATCCCCCCACTTGAAAAGAAACACGTGCAATTCAAATATCTTCATTTCAAATAGTCATTTCAGCTCTAACTCCTATTTGAACATCAAAACTAGTAAGAGTCTTGGTTAGGTGAGAGAATTTGTTTGATCTGATTTTTATCATCATTAGGAAGGGGTTCATTCCCTATGGAAATTTCGTTTTGTTAAATGTTTAATAAGAAGAAAAAAATCATTTGGTAAAAGAATTTGCTTGAACATTTGTGAAGGACTTTCCCTTGCAAATTATGTTGACATACAAATTTTTTGCACTTATGTCTTCAACCTTTTAAAATTGTGATATTTCAATTAATAGAAACTGTTTATTTAAATTGTTCAAAAAGATTTCTTTATTCCAAAATAACCAAACGACGATTTCAACTTTCATTAGAAATACGAATAGGATAAAATTCTTCAGTGTTTATGAAACATATTCCCTTACTTCAATGATCTTTGACTTCACTTGAAATAGTATATGCAAGCTGGGGACATGAGTGTCATGATTTTAAAAGCTCGAGGGCATGGATACATCAAACAATATGTTGAGAATATTAGTGCTACACTTACAAAAGTTTGGGGCCCTGGTGGAATTTATCCTACAAAACAACAATATAAAATTTATTTTTGAATGAATTTGTGATGTATTTTTTAGGAAATTTGCTGCCAATATTTATTAATAAAAATAAATTTATGAAACTAGTGATGAATTTTTTCTAAATTATGGAACTTTTTTCTTGCAATAAAACTATTAATAAACTAGGACATGTTTCAAATCAAGAAAACAGTAATTCATGAATAATAGTCATAGCAAAGACAATGACAAAAACAAAACAAAATGTTGAAGGGTACATACACACATTCACATCAATTGCTCCCACTTCCTCTTTTGGACATCTAAAAACAACAAACAAATGGGTGATATATATGAAATCAGTACTTTCTTAACGACTTTGCATTGAAACACAAACCCTTGCAAGTCATTTCACTCGATAATTAATAGATCGGTAGAGGACAAGGTTAGTCATATCATTAGGGAGGGTGACATTTAATGTAGGAAGAAATATCATTGTCATTGACAACCAATCGTATAATTTGTGTTAATGGAATTAAAAAGTCCGAGTTTAATTATTTTTGGAAACTTTTCCTAGCTTGAGAAGAGAAAAGGGGGTTGGGCACATATATGTTGGCAAAACTCACACCATATATATTGAAATAATAATAATAACATAGAGGAAATACCAAAAGAAATGAAGAAAAACAAGAACACGAAATTCGATGAAATTTACTTTCATTCTCGAGCACCACAAATTCACTCGAGCAACTTTAAAAGAGTATACAAACTTTAGGAATTACTCGTGTTAGAGTAGGAGAAGCTTTTGATCTTCAAGTTTTGTCATTTATGAAAATTAGACAAGTATAATGTCTTTGATTAAAGGGTATTGAAGATAAACTAGTACTTCTTAAATTTGTTATTTCTTTAACAATTTAAACTTTTAAATGATTCAAAAAAATGCAATGGTGGTCTCCAACTAATCAAAGTTTTGCAAGCAACTCAACTTTTTAAAATTGTAGCAACTTATCTTTTAGTGAATGATTTTCATTTATGTTGTTGTTAAATACTTGAAATTTATTTGCAAAGGCCAAAGACCATTTACCTTATTTCATGATACTGCTTCTACTCGAATTTTCAAATAAGCAAGCCAAAAATATGGCTCCATTCCATTTAGGATTAGGAAAGTACACAATTGAGTGGGTCAATCTTTTTGTCCACCCCAAATTCAAAATTTATATAAATAGACGTGAATCTGTGAGAAAGTAGGTAATCAGAGAGTAGAGAAGTAGGGCTTGAAGTGTAGGGGAGACAAATACTTGACGGTAGAGGATGGGACAAGGATTGAATAAATATTGTTTCAATTTAGTTGTCAAAGTGAACAACTACCCTTTATTTTTGCTGTCGCTAGTCCAAGAAGATAGGGGCAACTAGCATCATGAGAAGTGAGTTCACAAGTGTTAGGAGTGTCAAAATGGGTGGACTATGCTAGACGGCTCGCCTATAATACCCATCAGGAATTTGACACTATCTATCTAAAAATATGATTCGAATTAGGCTCAGACAGTCTTCCAAATCTGAGGACCATACTGGCCTCCTATCGGTCCAATCCATCAATTTTTATTTTCTGGGAATTTAATAAGATTTATAACTGATTCTTTGATGGGGGAAAACATATTAGAATTGGGTTTGGAACAAAAAAAGGAGCTTAATAACTATTTTGGGAGAATGGTTGGTTTAATTTACTTTTAGCTTTTTTAATAACCCATCCAACCGGGTCAGCTTTGATGGTTTGTTGGGAGACTCGTGTTAGTTAGTCAAACTTAGCACAATCCATTCATCATGGTGAGCCAACCAATGTGATAAGCAGAGCTAGTTTCAAACCGAATTTAATGGGACGGGTCATTTCTTTCGAACCAATCATTTTGGCACCACTAGCAAGGATAGGATATGCGTGGTGGGGGCGACTGTTGTGGAAGAAAGGTACGAAATGGGCTAGAGCAAATAGGGACGAGGATGCAATTTGTTCTTTTTTCTTTTCTTCAATATTTATTTATTTTAGCTTCAATATTAAATTTTTGAGTCTCGTCTTTTGTTAACAGTAAAGCAGATAATTCATTGGACATCACAATTATATATATATATATATATAAAAGAATTAATTTTTTATTTATCAAATTATTCAAAGCACTTGAGAAGATCTAAGCAAGGCTTCTATGTGGACAATTTAGGACCAATTTTCATGATTGGATGTTGCAGCAGAAGCTGATAAGGATCCATTGCTATTTAACCTTTTATCATATAATTGTGTTTCTTTTGTTTTTATTTATTTATTTTTGCATTTTAGATTTTTCCTCGTCTCACGCTACAAAATAATTCATCATAATAAATATATTTTCATATTATTGTGTTTCTTTTGTTTTTTGGAATTTTATTTTTTTTCATCTATCTTGGCAGTATATGACCAATTTTCACGATTGGATGTTGCAGCAGAAGCTGATAAGAATCCATTGTTATTTAACTTTTTCTCATATAATTGTGTTTCTTTTGTTTTTATTTATTTATTTTTGCATTTTAGATTTTTCCTTGTCTCATGCTACAAAATAATTCATCATAATAAATATATTTTCATATTATTGTGTTTCTTTTGTTTTTTGGAATTTTATTTTTTTCATCTAAAACCAATTTTCATGATTGGACGTTGCAGCAGAAGCTGATAAGAATCCATTGCTATTTAACTTTTTCTCATATAATTGTGTTTCTTTTGTTTTTATTTATTTATTTTTGCATTTTAGATTTTTCCTTGTCTCACGCTACAAAATAATTCATCATAATAAATATATTTTCATATTATTTTGTTTCTTTTGTTTTTTGGATTTTATTTTTTTCATCTAAGACCAATTTTCATGATTGGACGTTGCAGCAGAAGCTGATAAGAATCCATTGCTATTTATCTTTCTCTCATATAATTGTGTTTCTTTTGTTTTTATTTATTTATTTATTTTTGCATTTTAGATTTTTACTCGTCTCACGCTACAAAATAATTCATCATAATAAATATGTTTTCATATTATTGTGTTTCTTTTGTTTTTAGGAATTTTATTTTTTTCATCTATCTTGTCAGCATGTCACATTGTCTCATGTTACATGTTGTGATTTGACCCAAATTCTAGTGAATATTGGAATTTAAATTGGAGCGGTCCTGAAAATATCAAAATTATGAATTGAAGGAAAAAGCTCGATAGAAAACAACTCGAGACTTGGTCGCTCGCTTGGCACTGCCCTGTAGTTTGAAGACGGGGCTAACGCCCAGGCCCATTTTCATTCTTGACGCGGTTTTGAACTCCTATACTTATACAAGTTGTTCTCTAGGGTTCACACACACACACACACACGTACGTATATGACACGACTTGTATATAAATTAACACAAGAGAAAAGATTCATACAAAATCTTGAGAACTTTAGATTTCAATTGAATATATTGAGATATTGTAAACACATGCTAATGATTATAGTTGATTTATCCTCTTCTGCTCGTTTTTAAACACATATTAAGTTTTCACGTAAATTCTGGTGTTTATTTTTTTCATGTTTACTTCATTACTTGCGATCCAAATTCATAACAATTAGTGTCAGGACAATTCTGGTATCTTATTTATTTTATAACAAGTGGTATCAGAGAGATGTTAATTGTTCAGAATGATAACAATGAATTATGATGTCCCGTTATTGGATAGAAACACAAGATTTACCTTATGGTAAGTGAAGATGTGAGCGGTTCTACCGCACATGAATTTGGAGAAAGCTTTGCTTGGTTTTTGATAAGATGCCTGCTACCTGGACGTAGATGAAAAGTGGTGTAGGGATCGGAAAGTTTAATATCAAATTTATCTACAACTTTTAAATCAAATTCTTTAGGATGTTCTAAAGGAAAGAAGTGCTACTGCGTTGTGGTTGAAATTGGAGCAACTTTGCATGACGAAGAGTTTGACCAGCAACAACACTTATATTCTCACCAAATGTCCGAGGTACGTCATTTGATAATCACTTAACTATATTCAAAGAAATTGTAACCGATTTGAAGACATTGAAAGTTAAATATGACGAGGACTTAGCGTTAATGTTGTTGTGTTCTCTGCCGCCATCATATGTGACTTTTAGAGATACTATTCTCTATAGTCGGGATACTCTCACCGTGAAAGAGGGTTATGATGCTTTACTATCTAAAGAGAAGTATCTAAAGAGAAGATGAGACATCTTACTGGAGGATCTGAGAATCATGCTGAAGCCTTGGTTGTGCGTGGAGAAATCAAGATAGAAATCTGGGCAAAAATATGAGGGGCAGATCAAAATCTAGACATGCTGAGAAGACATGTATCTAGTGTAAGAAGAAGGACCATATTAGAGATGATTGCTATGCCTTGAAAAACAGAATTAAAGCTGTTGGTACTATTGAGAAAGGGAAGCAACCTGTTAATACGACGGAGACTGATATTGTGGAAGATGAGCATAGTGAATGGGAGTTTCTTGTGATTTCTAACATGGATTCCAAACCATATGAGGAATGAGTTCTTGATTCGGCTTGCACTTTTCATATATGTCCCAACATGGACTGATTTTCAACTTACGAAAGAGTTTTGAGAGGTGCAATTATTATGGGAAACAACGCGCCTTGCAAAATTGTCGGAGTCGATACAATCAGAATCTCAATGCCAAAAACACGCCATAAAAAGAAATCGTATTATTATTGGAGTGACACAATTCAATCATACTAGTTGTACATCCAAGGTTGACACCCCCCTCATAAAGGGGGCACAAATTTTTTATTATGTTCGGCCTCCATGTGAGAGGGTATCATTCGAGATGTCAACCATGGGTACAAGTAGCATTATTGGACGCAATTACTACATGAGAGATGACAAAAGATTAGAAAAAAAAAAAAGAAATTATAAAAAAGATCTTACGACATCATCTATAACAATTTTATGCAAAGATTAAAATCTGATATAGTTCAAAATGTGAAAATAATAATCACCATATATGATGATAAAATATTACATCGATATTTCAAGATAAACCCCATATTTGAATAAACAAATCGATCAAAATCTCATTGCAAACCGTCAGAAAACTAAAAATTTCAAATTGACTAAAACCATTTTTGGGCTTGGCTAGTATATCATTTTTTACCCCACCATTAGATGCATGGGTGGGTTTGGCTCCCTTGGATCTCCCCTATGAACCGTCGAATCGAAAATTAGCATTTTCAAAAGGGCTACTATCTTACAGGTGCACATTAAAGGTGAAATTTTATATTTTTTAAAATATAAAAACAATAATAAATACATAAGAATTTGAGTTACTATTCTCAATCGAATGGACATTCTAAAATGAAACGTCAAAACACTAATGTCAAATTCTTTTAAGGGAAAAGCATCATTAGTTAAGTATTGCTAAATGAAGAGAAATTTAACTTGTTTGACCAATGTGCCCTCAAGCTTCAATTTGATTGAAAGTCGTGAGGTTTTAATAGCTACATTGACGATCACATGAAGATTCATGTAATACGGATTTTAAAATGTTGGAGATTTAGAACCTCACTATTGAGCACATGTTTGATGGCTATTATTTTTTTAAAACAGAGTTTTAAATTGTGACTTTTTGGAGAATGTATGGTT
>CAIGRP010117995.1:0-11026 GCA_903798385.1 Fraxinus cuspidata
AGTCTGATTGCACATGGATTACTAAAGAGACACTTCAGCAGCTTGACCCAGACTTATTTGAGCTCTATCGGAGTCGAAAGATCTTCTTTTGCCTAGTTCTACTTCCACACATTCAGAGGGCATTGGTGGGGACACCAGATTCAGACCACCACGACACGCTTTTATAGACGTCGGAAGAGGCATGTCTAACCCCTTAGTTTATGGTTGGACGATTGATTGTTGCATTTTTCTACCTTATCCACTCGACAGTGTCGAGTTTTCTTCCTCGGGAGAGTTGATGCGGACATCATCGAGACCATCAGGGTTTATTTTTATTGTTATTGGACTTTAGTATTTATGTTTCCTATTATTAAGCTTGTAGTAACGGGTTGGTCCAAACCCTTCAAGTAAGGTTTTTACTATTTATTGGATTTTTCATTGTTGATTGAATTAATAAATGATTGAATAAATTTACATTGGCGGCTACAATGTGGTTTTTCCTCTATTCCCTATTTCTTTCCCGTTTCCTCCTCTGTTTTTCATTCTTCTCTGCCGATGACAATTTGTTTCTATCCTACATCACAAAAGCAGGGGCAGAGGAGGGGCGTGGATTGGGTAACGATGAAGACGCATGAGATGTTTTGAGAATATGGTGAAGCCATTGAACATAAAATTAATTAGCAGAGTTATTTTTCATTTTTATCCCTCCTCCTTGATCCTCTTAGACAAATTGCAGATGAAATATAGACAATGACTCAGGACATTAACATAATCTTCTTATGAAGTATTAAGTAGGATTATAACATGTCCCACTAAGAAACAGTTGCAAATTTATGCATATCCATGTGTCTATTATGTGGTGCCTATGTAAGTTTTCTCCAATTTTTTTGAAAGATATGTATTTTATATATAAATGGTGCTGAATTTTAAATTTAGTGTTATTGGCTTGTTCAATTACAATATGATTTTGCACATGAGCATGATATTCTTTTATCATACTTGACGTGTTAACTTTCATTCTCTATCATATTGTTCAGCGTAAAAATGTAGTTGAGTCTTAGAGCAGCATTTTGGAGACGCAGCCTATATGTGTCCAAAATTTTGTTTTTTCCATTTTTGGACATGACCAAAGGAGTGGTAGACACATCAGAGAGTGTGCAATACTCGTCTAATATGACACAGTTTTCTTGAATGCCCGAATTCTTAATTTGCTATATAAATATTCCAGAGAACATCAAATTTTCTAGTTACTTTTTGGATATAAAATTGGATTTGTATTCTCATCTTGACTAGCCTAATTAGATGATTTTAGTACATTGTAACTCAATTCATGAGCAAACAAAGAAATAAAAAAATTATTTATGTCGAGTTTATTCAGCATCAATACTTAAAGCATTGAGGCCATAAGGAAAGTCTTCAAGCCATTAACCAATCCCCTTATTCTAAACTATATTTCCTGCCTTGCAGAATTCCCCTTGATATTATTAATTCATTATAAGATAAATTGCTGTAAAAATAAATGAGAAACAATGAATGGCAATTGCAAACATACCAGGGTTCCTTTTGTCTGGTAAGAAAAACAAAAGCTCCAAAACCCAAAATGATCACAATTTTTAGTACCTGAGAAGAGAAGAACTACAAAAAGTTAACAGCTTCTATCTTCTTCTTGAAAACTGATACCATCTTGCTCTTTCTAGACCCACTAGGAAACTAATGCAGCAAGGAAACTGGCTCATCTTGAAATATATGCATAACTCGTGACGTCAACAGAGTCTAGTATTCTTTTAGCTGTAAATACACTTCACATGAAATATATACATGATTCCGTGCCCAATAGATTGCCAAAGGGAAAGGAATACCCCATAGTGAAAATTAGCATGTCTTAGTTTTCAATTAATATTGGTTCCATTTCTATTTTGAACTTTGAGATAGGCTTAAAATTTGTGTTAACAAAGATGTGCATCAAATGAAGAAACTCTCACTTGATAACCTCTAGAAGTGGAAAATAAGGTAGGTATATCATGCGCAAGGAATGTAGGTTATTTATGATAAGAGCTTATCTGCACAACATAGTTAAGGGCAATTCACTCTTGCAGTTGACAGTTATTCCTTTTTTGTTAATCCAGTAAACCAGCTAAGAGACACTCTCATTCGGATCCCACCAGTTGTGATTAGGCAATTCCTTCTTGGAAAGATTAAAAAAGAGGGGAAAAAAAAACTTATCTAGGTTTCCATATGACAGTTTAGCTTAAAAACATAAAAACTTGATATAGGTTGAAGTGGTTTGTTGCACAACCTAACTATTGTAAGAGTATAGATGTATATGCCCATCTAATGAGGAAAGGGTGGTGGAATAAGGAAGTCCTGTGGCAGTTATTATTAAGAAGGCATCTGGTTAAAGACAAAAGAGAATTGAAGACTTAAACAAGGTTATTGTATCAAATGAAACCAAAGTTTTATGCCATTGTTATGGAGTTCAAAGAAATATGGAGAAATTATTTTGTCAAATTAGTCGATAAAATCTGTAATACGATCTTAGATAGCTATTAAATTCTATTGAATATAGAAACGTTAACTATAAATTCATAGACGATGAATAAGTATGCAGAAAAGAAGAAATATTTGCAAGGTACTTTATTTAGATAAAAATAATAATAAGATACATATATGCTCTGGCGAGTGCTAGGGAAAAAATAAATGTTATCAGGCATATCAATGATATTACTAAGAATATGTATATCAGAGCAACCATGATAGTGAGATTTGTCATGTCAGGATACTTGTAGAGAGTTTTCTATTATTCTGGTATTGCAACAAGGTTTTGCCTTGTCTTTTTTGCTTTAGTTCGACTAGCTTATGAGGCACATATGAGACGACATCCATTCGTTTTTCATCCATTGACGACAAAGAAAGGAGTAACCGGTGAGGGTGAACTTCATATAAGATATTTTCTGGGAAAAATAGAGAAGTCAAAAAAGAATCTATGTGGTTGGAAGGTATCTACACAAATAAAAAGAAAGCTCTATAGCATGATTATTAAATCTACTACACAATGGTATTGTATCTTGGGATATTAAAGGAAAAATAAGCATTAAATAAAATAATGCAGCAAAAATGAGTATGTTAAGATGGACGTACTCTGATGGAAAAAAATAACTGAAAAGATATACCAACAAGAGTAGAGGATACTGACACATGACAATAAAGGAATGGAAACTTATATGGTTGGGAATGTCTTGCATTGACAATATTTTCATATTTCTGAAAGATATGATGTTATTAGAACAACATAGATGATAGAGTGGTAGACAAAACAAACATGGTTGCAAAAAGAAATAATTTCATTTGACATTTAGTAGATGAGCTATCAGATGAAATGAAATGGGAAAAAGGATTATATAGCTGATCACAAGTTCATTGGCAATAAAAATTAATTTTTTTA
This sequence comes from Fraxinus cuspidata, assembly GCA_903798385.1. NCBI lineage: Eukaryota > Viridiplantae > Streptophyta > Magnoliopsida > Lamiales > Oleaceae > Fraxinus > Fraxinus cuspidata. The sequence continues at coordinate 3,422 of CAIGRP010117995.1, forward strand.
TTTTGTTGCTATTGTCCTTTCATTTCTCTGTCCTCACCCAGGAAGATCTAAGCATACTGTTCAATTAGTTTCTTATAGTTTCCACAAATTGCTCCTAGTTTTTTTTGGTGTAGGGTTTAGTTTCTTCAATAGAACCCGCTTCCCCTCCCACAATCCCTCTAGCTTCTGTAAAAATAAGATTAAGAGCAGAAAAGTAAGTCAACCACAATTCAAGCATGCAATTTTAATAGACCAGAATTAGTAAAAGAGATTCTGACAATATCAATAAGAATCACAAGTATTTTCTTTTACCTGTCCAACTAGTCCACTAGATGCATCATCTGGAGAGCTATCAGGTCCAGATTCTTCATGATTGCAAAAATTTGTCTCCCTCATTTTAGTCTCATATTCATTTCTGAACGGCACATTACACTGGTATCATCAAATCAAATCAGACATGTCAGGAACCTAATCCAAAAGTTTCCACTTGCATCCAGTATATATCTCAAGCAATACGCATACTCTCTTTCATAACCAAAAACATAGCATTGTCTAGAGGCATCTAACAGGTTACAAAAGAAGCATCTACTAAGTTCATCATGTTAATAGTTACCATATGCCAAAAAAGCTTTTGTACTTAATAAATTGAAAGCTTTTACACGATGGAATTAGAACTCTTTTCTTGAAACTAAATAGAGTCTGACTTAAACTATCACAGAAATTATACCTTCTCTGCCATTTGTGATTTTGAAGAATATTTCTTCTCTTTCCGAGTTCTGGCTTCAAGTCGTCCTAGTATTTTCATCACCTTCTTACCCGCAGTTGTGATACATAAACGTTGTGTGTTATCTGGGAATATCCACATACCAGATCTTTCAGAGGAATGATATTCCTCTTCATAACATTCTAGTGAATTTGTATTCTGATTGGAAGCCACTTGAATATAAAGTTTAGTTGAACTCTCCAATTCAGTTCTTGTATCTCCTCCCTCTACAGCTGAAGATTTGGAAGAACCTAGTGGCTCATCAGAGAAACTATAAGCTTGAACAACCTGTAATTGGTCCTTGTTCATTCTTCCAGAACTTGTTGCTGTTCCCAAAGTGGATGGCCTCATAAATTCAACAGCTGATTTTTTCCTTTCTTTCACAGTTAGTTCTCCATGAGCGGCTGTAGATATATCCTCAACCTTTGAATCTTTCCCTTTAGATAAAACAGGTGTTGTACTTGACTCCAACTTCTGTGCAGCCTGAGATGGTTCAGTGTCACCCAAAACAATATCTTCTCTTTTACTGATATTAGCTGGGATCTGATGAATAATTCAAGTAATACAATGATCCTTAAGAAGAGATTAATGTTGAACTACTTGATCTATAAGCTTAAGCTATTGGAGAGTGCCATATGTATATCATTTTAATATTGTCTTCAATACGTCCCCTCACGTGCAAGGGGGTTCATTTTTTTCCCATTAAAGCTTAACACGTGGTAAATTCATTTAAATGGGTGGCAGTGAGAATTGAATACCATGTTGGACCACTAGATCTAAAAGTTTAAACTATTAGAGAGGGTCACATGTATATTATTTATATTGTCTTCAACGATATTATACCACTATAAACTATCACAAGTACGTACCTGGACTAGATTACTTTCGAAGGCACTTATCATTTTTCTCACATTGCTAGGGGTTTTTCCCAGAGGACCTTGATGCTCAGATTTATGAATAGGATCATCTTGCATCTCTGAGGTTGCTGAAGTGCTCTTTTCAGAGATCTCTGATTCGCTTTCCGACATGGATGAAACTTCTTGCTCAACAAATGGTATTGAAGGAATAGGAGCAAGTGGCAAGTGGGTTTCAAGTTTTTCTACTGGTCCCCTTTGATCTACTTGAAGAAATTGTGATTTGACTCCATGTCTAGCCGAAGAAGATGAAGCACCTTCATTATGATCTGCAGCATTCTAAAACATGGAGCCTCAACTGTTAGGCCAAACCAAGCAGCTTGTTAAGACTGTTCTTAATATACAACTATTGATTATCAAACAACTGATTAATCCTTAACTGGGACTGGACTCTCAAGGGTGCTTCCTTCTCTATTTTGGTAATCAGATTGAGGGTGAACTGAGGAAGTAGCAGATTTCGCCAATGAACCAGCTTGTGGAGCTACAACTTCATGGCCGATTACTTCCATGTCAATAGATCTTTCTCGGGAATCTTGATATTTTTAGAGTCGTACAATCAAGGAAAAATCCTTCAGCAAAGATGGTGTTTTTAAACATAGATCACTGGTGTCATTATTCTTTCTTCAATCTCCTTTTCTTTTAGAAATTTGTGAGTTCAATTGCTTACACAAAGATAACCATGATGGTATTCTTTCAGATTCATACAATCAAGGAAAATCCTTCAGGAAAAATATTATTTTATAAAACATTGATCACTGGTGTCATTATTTTCTTAAATTTCCTTTTCTTTTAGAAATTTGTGAGTTCAATTGCTTGGACAAAATAACCAACCTGAGACCTCCGGCGTATTGGGCATGGATGTCTCAACAGGATCACTGGTGGAATCAGTGACTTCTGAATATCTAAGGTTAATGCTGGGATTTACATCTTGTTTCTTCTTCACTGCAGATTCTCTCTACATCAAAGAGCACAAAAGTACAGTTTTGACACCACCAGAAGAAAAATCCTACAGAAATGGAGTAGGAATCAAATGTTTTCAGAACTGAGATGCAGAAAGTTCATCGATTTTGACAACTATGGCTTTATTCTGGTGAGCATTTTTACAAGGACAATTTTCTATAAAATAACATCACTCACTGTTGATGTAAAGGCATTCTTCAGGACCCCATAGACTTCCTCAAAAACAATTAAATATATTTTCTTATGTGTAGAAGCATTGTACATACAGAACTTGTATCTCACATTCATCAGTGCTAGAATCAAGGGCAACTACTAAATGTAGATTACATTTTTCATTGGAGGGTTCCGTAAAATGTTGGTTATGCTTCTTTGATTAGCTCAGGAAATTATGAACTAGAAGATTTATTTTTATTTTTTATTTTTGTGTGTGTCTATGAGAGATATCCTTAAATCAAGTGAGGAACTCTTTTGCATCTTTTCATTCTCATCTGTAAACTTTTGATCAAGGATTCAAGGACAGGGGGTGCCACCCTAACTAATTTTTTTATTGTCTCTCAGGAAAATTACAAGGGCTGGATGGAGGATCAAGTGCTAAACCCCTTTGGACGTCAGTTTCAAAAACTCAAACCACCTAGCTTGGTACGCATTATTGTAGAGGACAGCACAATTCAAGATTTTAACTACATTTTCTTTCATAATTTTGCTGAGTACTAGCCAATTCATCTTATCAAACATACTAAAAATGGTTTGACATGCGCGGTGAATCTCAAGCCTAAAACAACGTTGAGAGGATTGAGGTAGAAAAAACCATAATGTAATAAAAAAAAATAGCAGTAATAATGTACCATAACACGAATCCGATTGCGGTCTTCTTCACTGAGAACAAATTGCAACTTCATATGCACATGCCCACCTCCCTCGAGGGAGATAATTTCATCCCAACAACCCTTCTCGATTATCGCCCTTGTCTGAATACCTAATGCAAACAAACACTATAATCACCCACAGTCTATTAGGAAAGAAACCAAAGAAAAATTTGTGAATAAAGAAATGAAGAACCTGTATGAGCTATCTCATTTTCCTCAGTATCCACAAGTGCAACCACTAAATTGTCACGGAGAGTTGTTAAAGGGCTGCAAAACAGGTGAATTTCAGGTCCAATCATAAGAACAACAAATAATCAGGTCTAAAAGAAGGAATTCTGAAACCGATATGAAGTTCAGAATTATTACAAAGAGAAGTCTCCCATGTCCCGAGTTCGAAAAACTCTTTTTCCCATGGAAACTGCTCATAAAATATAAAGACTAACAATTATCCGAATGAAATATTTAATCCAAAAATCATAGAAAGAAAGGGAAACAATAAATTTGAAGAACTTACGTTTCAGGGATGTTAAGTTCGGGTGTGATGAAGAAGGGCCCTTAAATTCCAGGACTATAATGTTGAATCAAATGCACAAAATAGAGTTAAAAATTGAAACAATTCTGCTCTAAATTGCAGCCATAGTTGCAGAGAAGGGTAAGCACCTGAAACTTGAACGGTCCCTGGCATTGGAAATAGAACAAAGTGGAAAGAAAGCTGAAAAATGGGTATCAATTTCAGCTAGCAATTCTAAGACTGAACCCAATTTGAAATTGTTGAGGCAAATCAGTAAGAATCTGCAATTTTTGTGTATTCAAAGAATGTCGAATTGTTTTGATCAAATGGGATTTTCTGTATGCGGCTATGGAGAGATGAAGGGCCATTGATGGGGTCCATAAACTTCCAAGCCTCGAAGGACTCAAAGCAAATCCTACTTTTACTCTCACCTGGGCATCTCACATCTTAAAACGGTTAATTTCTCTCGAAAATGAAAAGAATAGAAAAAACAAATTATTATTATTATTAGTTCTTAAAAATGTTTTTAAATCCCGGGCGCGGACATGACTCGAAAAATGTAAAAGATCAAAAAATCGAAACAGAGTCAATTGGTTCGCTAACTTGTCAACACACACAATATCAACAATCATGTCAAAATGAGAGTTTACAAATAATATTTTACTCTCAAAAAAGGCTTATGGTCTAAAAATTTAAAGGGAAAAATAATAATTACCAATTAAAATAAAAATATTTCCTAATATACTACATGTAAGTTTATATATTAGATATATTACATTATATATAAAATAACGTTAGAAATATTACTTCCTATAATTTTTCTATTACAAATTTGTAATTGAAAATTAAAGAATGATTAATCTCACGCTTGCATTAATTGCATCCCCAAAAAGAACCAAAATTGAAAATTCTACGGGGACCGGGAATAAGAACAAGAGAGAGGAGTGATTAATTGAGTTTGTTCTTCTGCGAGAAAAAATATTAGGCATTAGGTCAACAGTTGCTGTGGAGTTAGAGAAATTCTTGAAATTAGATTGGCCGTGTTCTTGAATTCTATTATTTCACAAGGTAATTTCTAAGGATGTAAGCGAGTCGAGCTGAAACTCGTGGAACATGGCTCGGATAAAAAATGACCAGAGCTTTTTTTACCCTAGTCGAGCAAAAGCTAGACTGAAAAATTTAGACTCGGCTCAGGCTTTGTCAAGCCAAACCGACTCCTTTTTTAAATAAAAAAAGACAGCTATACAACTAAAAGGCAAATGCAGCTGCCTGTATTGCAGGCCACTATTGGGCTGCCTTACAGGCTAGCTCGAGCTGACGTCCAAGATTGAAGCTCGGCCTAAACTTTGGTTCGATTCCTTTGAGCTACGAGCCAAATTGACATCCTTAGTAATTTCTCAATGTTTGATTTAATATAATCTTTGGGAATTGATAATAAATTACTCGAATTTATAATAATTGATTGTGTGAACTTGTTATGAACTCATATAACCGTGGATAAATTGCTAATTACCTTCCCTTAATACTAAAATATGTGATTAACATTGTCAGTGATTGCTGGCCGTGATTTTCTTTGCGTTCACGCACTTTGGAGCATGTTTATAATTGTTAAATAATATGATCAAACGAATTTCTTGTTCAAATATAATCAAAAATTGAATGCAGTCATGGTTTGCAGATGCTTTATCTAAAAAATTAATGAAAATATGTCAAATGGTATGCTGATTTACGGCCATAAGGCCCCTCTACCGAAGCTATAACTTTAGTATGGCGCTGCAAAAATGTCTTCGTTTCAAGTTGTACCTAAGAATTACTCGAGAACTGATTCTCCAGACAACTACATGAGACACTAAAGGGATGCCACTGAAGCCAAGATAATTCACGAACTTGAAGAAGAATCTGACCAACTGGACTGCTGCATTGTAAATCTACATCGCAAAAAGAGATCGAGGATATATGTTGCAATGGCACATTAAGATTTAAAATTAGTTAATTTGCAAAGAAGCACTCTTTCTTTCTGAATAAACTCCACAGTTCCACATGGAAAGCATCTTGCTGAAAGTACATTTACTGTCTTTCTTGACCGCCAGAATGTAAGATATTGATCAAGCATGAAGAGATATCACCAATGTGCTGTAAGTGTTATGACCTAGGTCCAATCAACTTTGGACATAAATATTTTTAATATATATAATCGATCCATATTTTTGGCAAAATCTATTATTTAATTGAAATAATATTCTAATAAACTAAATAATAGAATCGGTAGATTCAAGTTTTGGTGATTTGTTAATCACAAAGAGTTGTGATTGTGAGATACATACTACATATGACTGAATCTTAAATCGTCTGTGGTCGAAGTAATAAATAACAAGATACAGATATCGTTGTTACGAATAGACCATCACGTGTGGCATTCTTACTTGTGAAGTAAGTAGCTGATCTCACAAGTTAAAGTGTGGTGATACTTGAATGAACATGTGGATGTTTCGTTATAAAACAAAACATTAGAGACTCGTTTGGAGATTCCACGTGGATAACTATTTGAGTGTTAGTGGTTAATCTCTAACGTTCGATGGTGGAATTGGTCATTTGACTTGATGTCATTATAGTGCTTTATATGAGGTCAGTCATACATTGGTGGTGTTGGATGCTGTTCTACCAAATATCGCTAATACAACATCGTTCAGGCATGTCAAGAATCATATAAAGGCTGTGAATGATCAATAGAGGATTCGTCACTCTTAGATAGTAAGATATTATGATCTACATTTTATTGAGTTAAGTTGATAGTGAAATCCTTGGCCAAGGTGAACTCAAAAGTCGAAAAAGAGTTTTCGATTTACGTTGACTTAGTGAGATAAAAGAAATGATCGATAAACGAGATTGACACATATCCATATCTCGTAATTGATCGTATCATATGACGAAAATATTATAATTTTACGGTAAGCGAACAAGTTTGTTTTTGTCACATCGCGTGATATTTCCCGTCACATGTATTACCCCGACACATTGTTAGATGTCAATCTGGGACGACGAATGTGAATAAGTGATAAATTAAAAAGGGGTGTTTTAATTTATCGACTTTGATTATATCAAAATAATAATTCACGTCATTAGGCATCGTGATTGGGAACATAATGGATCACACACAAAAGAGAACCAGAAGAATGAGATTTACCAATTAATTAATTGATAAGTGTTGGATAATTAATTAATTAATTGGGTTGTTTATTAATGTACCCGAATTAATTAATTGGATTAATAAATTCATAGACCAAATTTAATTAATTTGATTAATTAAATAATGGATCGAGTTAAGTTTAACAGATGGGTCAAGCCAGCTTGGACTTATATTAATAGGCTGCTAGGGTTTGAAAAACTTTAGGAAAATAATTCATTATTCTTGCTAGCACAAGAAAAGAAAACCCTAGCCGTCATTCTTGTTCTCTGTGTGGATCACTATTGGAGGATGGACAATTGGACAGCTTGGATTGCAGATCGTGATCATTGGAGTTCAAGAAAAAGTAAAGGAGTTTGTGGAATTCATCAAAAGTATTAATTCTATCACAATTTCTATCTAAACACAATGTAGATCCTTGGTGGGAA